>KV748782.1:15802-28677 GCA_001692915.1 Glonium stellatum | reverse complement strand
ATCTTCTACGGAGCGTCTGATTTATAAGATAAACGACAGGCTGATCGTTCACCGAAACCAAGTAAGGAACGGGTCAACGTCAGGCGAACCGCATAGTCATGAAATTGCCAGTTTCCCTATCAACTGAGAGCTTCAACTCTCTAGATCGTTATAAAATGACTTTTCGACATTTCCTCAACTATACTAGAGCCCTATAGGCACATCAGGCGTTATATAAACTGTTTTTAGGTCCTACTTTAGTATTTATCCGGAGCTTATATAGCTCCTTATTAAAGCTATATTGATGTTAATCTTTAATCGTTAATTGGCTTGTTTTTAAAGCTAATTTAGCATCTTTTGCGTGCTTTTAGAATACTTTTCAAGGACCATTAGATATACTTTTATATACAAATATAAATATTTAAAGGCTCTAAAATAGTGTACCATTTAATTATACATCTACTAATTTATTTTAAAGTCTCTCTTTAATACCGAGACTTTTAATGCTTTTAATCCTTTTAACGCTTTTAATCCTTTTAACGCTTTTAATACCTTTACTTCTTCGTTATTACCTTGTTCTCATGTCTCTGCCTCTGCCTCTGCCTCGTTTGTTTCCTTCTTTCTACCCGTCTCTGCCTTGTATTGCAATTTTGTCTATTATTTTATTAGTTGTAGACCCTTGGATAAAGAGAGAAAAGGCGGAAATAGAAGTGGAGGGAAAATAAAGGAGGGGGAAGAGGTAAATAGAAAGGCAGAAGTAGGGGAAGAGAGGGGGAGAGATGCGGAGAAAATATACGCGTATAACTTATTGTTTTGCCCCATATGTGTCTTAAGCTAAATAAAGAGGGATAGATTTTTGAAGAATAGAAATTTTAGTTAAATTAGCTGTAGATAGCTAATTTTGTCTTTTTTTAAAAAAATTGCTAAATTAGTCGATCTTGTGCTCGTAGGGTGAGCTGGTCAACCCTCCTTTACATCGCATCTTTTATCTTCTTGTCACACTGGTGTTTCAAGGCAAAGTAAGAGAGCGACCTCTTTAGCCTTTACAGGAGCTATTGTGGTGTAGATAAACTCTTGGATACTGGTATAATTAAAATGGGCCGCGAGTGTAAAATTAAATTTTAGGGTGTAGCGGTCAGATGCATACTTGCGACTACTGAGCCTGCAAAAATACTGCTGTTGCTATATTTTTATCGGCTTTATTATCGACAATTTCTCTACTTATTAGAGCTAGACATGAGACAGCTCCTAAGCATTTGCGTCTAATCTAGTTACAGTAGTTTATTACCCGAGACGAGGCTTCGTGTACTAGTGAACAAAAAATAAATGGCCTTGTACTCGCATCACTCTTCTGTTAATCTTAATTTGAATAACTTGATGCTTCGCGGTCTCAAAATAGATATGCCAAAAGGCTAAATAGTGGCTGTATTTGACGCCTGTTTTCAATTTGTATGAAACTAGACGTACACAGGGTTAAAATCCAGATCCTTCATTTGCGGAATCCTCCAGAAGATCCTAGCCAAGGGACTCACTCGTATCTCCGCTGTAACGCTGCTTGTAGATTTTCCCCAGAAATTGCTGTTGGATAAACCGTGCTGCTACGAAAATAGCAACCGTCATTATGACGCTGGGGGTTATTCTGGACACTATCCCAGTCGGCTAGACACTCCCAGCAGAATTCATGTTTACAAGACCGACCTGTATATTATGGTTGTTAGAGGCAATCTTATGGGGGCTACGTGTACGAAGGGCATGCGCATGCCACGACAGCAAAGGGATAGGTAAACCTATTTTGATATCAAAAGAGGCATCTTACATGTCATGTGAAAACAGCCTTTTCCTTTTGTAATCCTAACACCACATTCTGGGCATCCTTTGGTGGTTTTTGAAATTAATTTCTGTGTTTCGACATAGTTCGGATCGCCATGCAAGCGTAAGTCCTCAAAATCTGTGCATGTTATATTCGTATGCCACGGTTGCTGATGTCTGAAACACATTCGGAATCCACACTCCGCGCACTTTACCATTGCAATAAAATTATCATACACTTGACCGCTCTCGCACGTTTCTGATAGGCACCAGCGGAAATTAGGTTCTGAAGATAGAGCGCGCTGGAGAAGAATTTTATCGTATCTGAGTAATTGTTAGCTTGAGTGGTGAGACAGTTTTACAACTAATTAGTGGCCATAGTGACCTTTGAAAGGTTTCCGGCTCCGCCAAACTCCGGATCTCATCATAAGAGAAGGCCTTGTCGCATTGGGGGCACATAATGCGGTCGATATCAACATTGCCGAGAGAGGTGGAAATATGTTGTGCTATGCAGGCTCGACAGACGTCGAAGTCATGATCGCACTTTTGTATTGAATTAGTAGGGTATTCCAATATGCTCCACATCCACAGCCCACTATATCCAGCACAATCTTTACCCCACTGATCTGGCTTTCCATAGCTAATCTCATACTTCTCCTCACAGCACACTACGCATTCTTTTGGCTTATATCGTCGTCGAAAAAGTCTTGAAAAGATCGGAATCTTAAGTCCGTTATCCATACTGCCTAAGACGACTGGTCCAGGCTCGAACTTGTTGTATACGCCGTATGAAGGTTCGAAAAAGCTCCTCATGTAACCTCGCTTGATAAGATGAGTGTGAAGCTTTGCGGCTGCATCAAGTTCTCTTTGATTCGGTCGTGGATGAAGATTTCGGAGGGCCTGTCGATACATAACAGCCAATTTGAAACTACGATAGTAAGTTTCATGAACTCATGGAGATTAAAAGAGCGGCACACTTCTTAACATAGTCATTTACATGATTCGTATCTCCATACCCAAGGGAATCCAGGATATCCTCTAGACGTTTCTCAGAATTGATCCAGAAGTTAAAGCAAGTTTCATCCCAGTCGTGCTTTAACCACGTGAAGTTCCCTAGGTTGCCCCACCAGCCCCACCAAATGCCTCTACTAAGAGCCTTGAGACCACATGGTGAGCATATATCTCCGTAAGGTATCCCGTTTATCTGAGGGTATTCATTCAATTTGGAAAAAAGGGGGTGGCAATTAGCAGTGATGAACCGGAATCTGGGTTTGTAACACTTTGTGCAGGGATAAACACGAAGGCCACGATAAATGTTACTTTGTTTATGACCTCTTTGAAGAAAAATTCCGAACCGATTAGCCTGGACCGAATTCAAAGTGACGTCAAGTGCGCTTGATGGAATGGGGCATAGGTATCCCATTTCAGAAAGTGGGGGACTTTGGCCGCTGTCTAGAGCGAGAGGTCCGAAAGTCGCTTCCGTAATCCGCGTCATAAGAATCATTCGTAGTGTCACTGGCCATAGTGGACTACCGATTGTCATGTCAAGTTTTCGATGCAGCTTCGAGACTTCCTGAAAAAGCCCATGGTTTTCGGATTGCGCATCTTGTATAGAACTAGACACTTCTCTCACCAACTCTTTTCCTCTTGAAAGTGATCCAGTTGCTTTGCTGTCAACATGGTATTTTGCGGCCCAAGAGCGAAGTTTTTGAGTAGAGTGTTGAGGTCTAACAGCTGTGCTGCTCTGGGTGCTGAAACTTTTTTGAGCTGTCTCCTGGGACTCGAAGCTGGTGCTGGGACTAGACGCTTCAATGTAATTGGTGTATTGTCTCTGATTCTGAAGTCCTTCATATTATTAAAATGTGAATCCCATTCATACATTCTAGGATACTTACGTAAAGCGTTGTCTAGATATGCTTCTGCATTCATGCCTAATGTCATCTTTCCGATGGTCCACAGCCTTGCGTCACCCCCTTCGCTAGTAGATACTTGTCCACCCCTATCGACAGTTCAAGTTCGATCTAAGTAAGCGCTCGGGATTGAGTCGATTCGGTACTAACAACCGAGAATTATCTGCCAAGACTACAGTCTAGGTAGGATAGAATAAGCTATAGTTAAGGAGGTGCGGGGTGAAATTAAGACTACTTTGGAGGATGCGCTGGCCGACTATGCCTAAATAAGTTTAGTCGTTAAAACATTAGCTGTTCGATCATTGGTGGTTGAGTAGTTTGGAGTGAGGAGAATCCAGAGGATGTTTCGTGCTTAGATCTACCGCTGTTATGAATCCACGCAATATTTTGTACAAGGTGAATTATTGAAAAAATAACTTGAATATATATTGGTACGTTGATCATGGGCACGGTTTGTGGAGCGAGGGAAAAAAGATGCCTGATAGGTTCAAGTCAAGTCAGTACCTCAGTAGCATACGCGCCAAAGAACTCACCGCTTTCGGCTATAGGGCCGTATGTATGTATTCTTCTTGGCACAAATGTTTTCCAAGCCTTCCCTCTCTAAATCTTAATTTCCATCACACCTGCATTAATCCGAAACATGTATCGTGTAGCTGTAGGATATATTATCGCGTTTGTGATTATTTATCTTCTTTTCCATCCTTTTGACGAGGTGGTTTAGCTTCGCTCATGTGTGTGTGTAGTCTTCCGCAATATCTTTTGCACACCTCTGTATCGCCGGCGAATACATAACGTAACGGTTTAGGCAAGGTGCACTGGAGCACTAGGATAATCCTTCTATATCAGATTTTAGCTATAGGGCTGCAGCAAAAAAAATAAAAAATGAAGCAGATGAGTTAGTAGTTTCGCCTGAAGTGGGGTTGTCCTTGTTTTCTAAAATTACTAGAAGAGAAATGCGTAGGTAAAGGAAAATAAGGATACTCTGTTAATGGTGATTGCGTCAGCTGGTAAAGCATCTAAGACGCCAAGTTAAGAGACATTTCGGCACCGGTAAAGAGACAAATCCGTTCTCGAATCTAAGCGATATTTTTTCAGTTGTCTTCTGCGTTCTAAAGCGATATCAGTACCAAGTCTCTGGACTTTTCAACGCGTTCGGAACATGGCCACTCTAAGGCTTTGAAGTGCACGTCGGAAGCACCGACACCACGACCTTTGAGAGTAGTTCGAAAGCTGCGTGATTGGTAGGCGGTAGTCATAAGCTACGTGGCCCGTTGGAGAAATAGCTAGAACGGTGCATTATCTTTGCCTTACAATGCCGCAATGAGGCAACAGCCCATTAAGCTTCCTAAAAGCTTATAAGTGGCTTAGTTTTGGCCGGGTCGGGCATGAATATTTCCAAAAAGATTCGACTATCTTGTTTGTCGCTTGACTTAGTCTTAAGGCTTGCAAAATACCCCGATTTCAAGTAAGAACACATAAAGTTAAACTGAGACCATTAGGGTGAATATTTTAGTGAAACTTTTTGAGAAGCATACGAGGCCCATCACGTTGACGGTCACCGATTAAAATGAATCTCTCGAGGGCGTTTCTCGGCGGTAAAGAGTTGCGGGGCGCTACTCTCTCAACCCTCCAGTCTTCACCTTTCATTTTCGTTTAGTCGCGGAAAAAGAAATTCTATTCCAGCCACCTCATGCATCCTTTTGTATCTGCGGTCTTCGTGAGAAAATGCTACAAAAATCGTATCTACACAGAGTATTAGCCCCTTTCGTGGTGTGTCAGTAAGAATTGATGGCATTCATTAACATTACCTTTTACGAAGTAGGAAATGAACTATGGTGACCACATAAGCCACATACTCATTAACGTCATTTGTGCTGCAGCCGTGGATGTAAATCTTCGGAGGTCACCTATTCTCCGCCATGGTCCATCATAGTTAACGCAAACAAACTAACGTGATTGCTCAGCTGCAGCCTATAGTTAATTGGAGAGGAAAGGAAAGAAATCAAAAGTAGGTCATCCATTACACCGGGTAATCCCAAATGACGATGCATCGGCCCTGCGAAGAGATTATACCATTCAGGTATTTCAGTTGACGACAGTTGATCGGAGGACCAAATTTTCAAAAGAAACTGTGCCGTGTGATGACGGATGGCTTAGTATTATATGCTTTCCTCAGTTGTCGACCCGCAGCTGCGGGTTCAGTGCCGGCTGTCGATTTGGCTTGCTTTTGGCATAATCGACGATCCAAAACAGTTGTTACTGGCAGCTTGCAATAGATGCGTCGACAGCTATTTTAACTGTCTATTACGTATTCGGCTCTGGACTAGATTATGCATCCTCGTGTGTGTGCTGCCTCTCGTCACTCTGCCACCGTTTATATCTTTTCTTGTATCTGTAGGTATTTACTACTGCGGCTCTACCTGAATCTTTGCGTACGTCTCTGCGTGTGTTACTACGTGTTGAAACCTGTGTCAGTAGTAAGTTAGGGGGGGCGATGACAACATGCATCTGCCAGACACAAGCCAAACGCATCAACCACACCTAAAATATGTAGGTGAAGGCTCGATCCTGCTTAATAAATATATAATCACTCAACGCTCTTACTACAGACACACGATTGGCGGAGACACGGCTAGAGATGTTACAGCTAGAAATCTGAGCGGAGCCAGAGGTAGAGACACGTGGGTTGGTAGATCGATCCGCTGTTATATATTGACTATGAAAACCGTAGTTAGGATTTGTCGTGTTTAGGATGTACTAGGTGTGATGTGGATAGGACATTAACGAAAGGAAAGTAATATTTTGTGATAATAGATGTTAAGCTGCGTCATATACAGATCTAAGTGCGGTTAGTATTAACATGTGAGCGATATCGGCTGAATTGCTACCATGATAGAATAATATCCTCGGAGCTGCTACTGTGTCGGATAGCGGAGTATCTTCATAAAATCTATTCTCTTCAAACATGCAGTGAATGTACTAAACTGGTGTCCTAAATTCATGCCGTGCTTCACTGCTCCTTTAATTTGATGCGCTTTGAGCATCCCAGGTCTTCAGTACCTCGGTCGCCTCATCTGGAAGCTCGTATTCTTCAATCTCCTCCGTCGTTGGCGAGTTGATCATTCTTTCTAGATCAGGTCTTAAGACTACCACATCTTCTTTCTTCGTTGTGGCGACGAGGTAGACAAGATAGTTATAGCTTAGCCCAACATCTTTATTTTTAACGAAGACCCGTGAAGCCTGGGGACAAGATCAGTTACAGGGACGTTGTCCAACAAGAACATTATCGCGTGGTCGGCGATAGGCCAATTTATATCAGCGATCCACTCAATTAATTCAGGAAGTAGAGGCTTGACTTCGGATATAGGGATGGTTTTCAATCACTCAAGCGCTGGCACGTCGAATTTGTCTTTCGGAAGTATACTAGCTGCTGGACCATTCGTCATGTTTGAGCTTAAACTGAGATAATATCAACGAGTTTGCTTGGATATATGGGCTGGAGTACTCGCTGTTTTGGAGCCTTTGCTGTAATGTATATTATCTGAGAAATTCTTGATATTAAGCGGTAAGACATAAGGTTCTATGTGCTCTGCGCAGGCATGAGATCTATTTATTGGGTTTATGACTGAACTACGATTGCCGCGCAGATGAGGAGCTGATGTTAAATGCATTTTCGCTTACCAAGCTCTTTGTAAGATCCAAATAATGATGCGGCCGAGAAAATACATCTAAATTTCGTGTATTGGAGATAATCATGTGGCAAATGGATAAATCTTGGATGACATATTTTTCTCATACTTCGTTGTATGGTGGTCGGTGTGACTGGGGTTCTCGGGCTGCGCCTTTACGGTGCTTCGCGAAAAGTACTGGACATCGTAGCGTCAGTCGCTGTCATTCCTTCCTCACGGGTGGCTCGAGGTAAATGAGGGAAAAGGGGATTATTAGCGTCCGCCCGTATTTTACTGCTGGGTAGAAGTTATGAGTGGTTTTGGACCGGTTGGAGTTGGAAAATGCCAAGATTTCGGTAGTTTCCGCGACTTGGATCATGCGATTCGCAGTCAACTCGGAAGCAAACCTCACTTTGCAACTTGGGTTCCACCACGCACCTCTCCGCTCTCTGCCAATTGCCCAACATAATGTTCCTCCAACGCTCCGCAGTAGCCGTAGCACGGCGTACTGCTATTCAACCCATAGTCAAGCGCACCTTCGCCTCATCTTTCGTGCGCAGTAAGCTCTCGAAGCAATCGTACCACCGGCTATTGCAGGTCCGCTGACTCTTTTGCTGTAGGAGACGCGAAAGTCGCCGTAGAAACTAACAAGCAGATGAAAAAGTTTGAGGGTGAGTTAGAATGGAATATTAATGCTTGTGTTTTCGGGCCAATTGCTAACTGCATTTACGCATATGTAGATATCAAATCCGAAGAGGACCTCCTCCCACCAGGAGCCGCACGAGGCACTATCCCTACCGATGCTGAACAGGCCACGGGTTTAGAGCGGTTCGAGATTTTGGGGAAGATGCAGGGAGTTGATGTGTTTGATATGAAGCCTTTGGATGCATCGAGAAAAGGTAGGTTTTGGCCGGCCGTCGCTATGGTTGATGATAGATCTAAAAGTGATGAGAGGAGTCACAAGCATTGAATTCTTCGAGCATATGAATGGCTAGCTGATTTTTCGCATCCAGGCACTCTTGACAACCCAATTGTCGTGAAGTCTTTCGGTGATGAGCAGTACGCTGGCTGCACCGGTTATCCAGCTGATTCACACGTCGTTCACTGGCTCACGGTACGGTGCCTTTGTTCAATACCTTTGTTCATTGTCTTTTTGTAGTGCATGCTGATATAATACCTGACAGATGTCCCGCGATCGGCCAATCGAACGCTGCCCAGAATGCGGTAACGTTCTTAAGATGGAATACGTCGGACCTCAGGACGACCCACACCATCACCACGACCGTATGTCTCTGCCCACGCCCGATAATACTGCTAGATATTGCAAAAGAATACAGAGACCTTGGTCTTAGCTAATTCTAATATAGATTCCGATGGCGCACACAACTATGAAGGAGAGCCGAAAACCTTTGCCGACTTCGTAAAGCCAGAATATCGAACATTGTGATAGGTACTATCTGAAATTAGAGCAAGGATGAATTGTATATTTTCCTAGCATATTTGGAACTGCTTTCGAATGCAGGCTTGTAGCATAGTGGACTAGTGGAAGACTCGTTGCCTTAGACTACTGAATCACTCCCGGCAGAATGCTTTGAGATGTGTGGCAACGAACCTCCTTATCCCGGGTTGACTGCTTTGGCAGCATAACCGATCCCGCTACTGGAGTTCTCCCTTCAATTCTACGACCTGAGTTCCGATGCACCTGCGTTACAAGTGTGCGCACCCTTCCTAGCCGACCCTACCGGATGCTTGCTGATGCGTGGCTATTCTGTCGCTTCTACCCTATGGCGATCGCGAATGAAGTATCTATTTTCAAGAACCTTTCAATGCCATTATCCCTAGAACAACGCTCTCTATTTCTATCCGTTCATCTGGTCCAGCTCCAGATCTATTTGCTTCACCATTGGCTATAACTTCAGCGTTACCAGCGGATTTATCCCTCTTCCCTTTCTTTCCGGCGCTCCCGTTGCTATTAGCGTTGCCAGTATCCAGTTTATATATCCTTCTAACCTTCGCCAAATCCGTGATATCAGCAAGCGCGTCATTTGTGAAAGGTATTGCTACACCAGTGATCGAACTCGAAAGATGCCTCTCAACGCCTTCAGCAGTCACGTTTAGGTTAGTCGATATCTTGATAGCGAGAAGTGTACGCGTCGTGTCGTTGATACCGAATCGGCGGAATGACTCGGCGATATTATTATTCGGACTGAGTGAAAAAACAACCTCGGAATGCACATTACGGCTCTTCAGGCGGTTATTCAGCATATCATTCAATGCGCGAAACACAGCTGCAAGCACATGTGTAGTGGAGAGGATCTAGTTGCATGTTAGAATTTGCACGTGATCCAAGGCCAAACGCAGAATCAGGGAAGGGAGCGCATACCATGGTGGCGTCCAGAAATGCATACTCAAATTCGGCGTTGGCCTCGAGCAGTTGTTGGCGAAGAAAATTGACGTTCTCTACGTCCCTGAACAGAGAGATATAGGTCGGGTGAGCGGGGAAATGTGGGAGATGAAAAGTCTGAACGAGCGCCATCCTTTCAATATTATTGTGCAGTCTACCTGGATAACACGATACGTAGAAGACGCTGTGACCCTAGATGTTTCCAATCTTGACGTGGGTTCGCAAATGATGTATTAATTTAATGCCAACGACTTCTCCACGCAAGCCTCGCGCCTTGGCGGTGTGGTCGACTGTGGGGGGCAGATATCCGTCGTGGCTTTTACGTAGGATGGATCACCAGATATTTTGAGAAGGATTTAGATGAATAGAATGGAAGGACCAAATTAATGTGATGTCGTGAAATCGTGGACTGGGGTGACTGCCGTAAATATTGGATAGCTGAAAAACTCGTGACTGTCTTGTCCACGGGTGGCTCAAACAGGTCGTCTTCACGGCCCAATTCCAGTCGATCACTGGTTTCTTCTTCCCAGATTTGTGCTGGTCTCCCTACTTCCTATGCCCTCCCTCTATTTCCGCGTGTTTGGATCGTCCAAAAGTACCCTTGAGCTCTTCTAGGGTTCCTACAGCTCGCGCAGCACAAGCAGGCATCTCCCAAAGGCATTTCCCGCGGATTTCTCCATCCCCTCCCTTCGAGGATGGCGCCAAAACGGGCAGCGGACGACGATGCACAAACAGGCAACAAGCTCCCCAAGACTGAGAGCACTATCTCAACACCGTTGGCCCAATCGCATCGTTCTTCAGCTGATTTCTCGAGTTCCGTAAAGAAGAAGCTCTCGGCGTCGACGCGGACTGGCCAGGCTTGCGACAGATGTAAGGTAAGAATATGAGAGGCACCTGGTAAAACAGAACCCTACACCCTCAAACGGCTTCCGGCCATAAAGCTGCAATGGCTTTGCAAAGCATTCTACGACAGTTTATCATGATGGTTTGGATGTGCCATTCGATCTTTAGAGAAATCCCGGCAGCGGACACAGGGCTTCATCTACATTGTCCAGCCCCTCGTCCTGCTGTATTTCCCTACTTCGCCATGAAAACCCGCTGATCCGCGTATAGATCCGTAAGATACGGTGCGATGGTAGGCCAGGAGGCTGTTCGCCGTGCATCCAAAATAACACACCATGTAAGACAACCGATCGCATTACCGGCCGGGCAACCACAAGAGGTCATACCGAAGCGCTCGAATCCGAGAACACATACCTCCGTCAACAGGTCGCAGAGCTACAATCACAATTGAAGGATCTGGGAGTTGAGGTCAAGCCACTGGCTGGGTATAACAATGGATATATGTCGGCTACATTACAACCTCATGGGATTCCATGGACGCCCACATCTACAGGGAACGACGGTCAAATGTGGGAAACCGAACCAAGCCAAGGCAATGGGAGTGCTCCTCCCCTACCGCCTTACAGCAGCCAAGTGGGACCACCTTCTGCATCTCATGATCTGGAAAACATATTTCCCGCCCTGCCAGCTTTCAAGACGGGATGCATTGGGGACAATTATCTTGGTGTTTCCTCTGCAGACTCTCTCCTTAGTCCTATTAAAGGCACATCTCTTTCTGTCTTTGGCACAGAGATTGATATAGCCGATTTCGTACAAGGAGATTCAGATGATGCTAGCTCAGTAATGTCTTATGGACATTTTCTGAATGTCGCAATGAACTTCGACGAAAACGTCGAAGTTGCTCCTTTACCAGAATTTCAAAAGATGCACGAATACGCTATATGGTATCTTCGATCGCTTAACCCTTACACTCCCGTTATTCATAAATCAGCATTTATGGAACTAGTAAGTGGTATCCTGAATTGCGTTTCAATTAGATTTAGGCACTAACCTACTGATCCTAGATATGGCGGATCTACTATGAAAAAGGCTTCACTCCGTCTTCAGCCGAAGTTGTTATGGTACAGATGATGCTCGCAATACTAAAATACCAGATATCCGCACGTAACCACGATGAGGCGATGATGGAAGAATCTAATAAACATTATCGATATTCGCTTAGATTTTTCAAAGACCTTGTTGCTAGCCATACACTTCAAGATGTCCAAGCCATGACATTGATTTGTATACATCTTCGGAACTTTCCGAAACCGGGGGCTGCGTGGATTATGTCGTGGATGACCTTCGCGATCGCTCTTGAAATGGGCCTACACCGGTCAGCTAAAGCCTGGGCGGAAACAGCACCTAAAAGAGATTTGCATGAGGTTGAGTTGAGGAAACGAGTATTCTGGACTATCTATGGTCTTAACGTCGGCCTCAGTGGAAAGCTCGGTCGTCCTATGCCCATTAGGATGGAAGACGTGGATGTCGAGTTCCCGGAGCCGCTTGATGATAGTTTACCACAAGATGGTAACCTGAGCAATTTTCATAAATGTTCATTCCACGTTGGAATCCAGGCAGCTAAGGTTACTGTCCTTTTTGGCCAAATGTATAGCACAGTATATGCCGTTAGGCAGCCACCACATTCATACGAAGAGACCGTCAGAAGGCTAGAGGAAGATATACGACGATGGCAGGAAGAGCTCCCCGTAGAACTCTCGGGCGTATATCGTGCCAATCAGGAAAGTTACATCTTCGCTCGTTATCTAGAGTTCTGGGACCAGGAATTCCAGCTTTTACTCCATCACCCGGCAATATGCCGTTCGACAAATGCTGACTTTATGAATTCGAATCTTGATATTTGTCTGGACGCATCTTCCAAGATGCTTCACAACGTCAATGAACTTCGCAAGTTTAAGAGTTTGGACATTCCTTGGATTAATTGTACTGTTTATATAGCCGCGATTTTTACTACGCTTTTTGTTTACTCACAACGAAAAGATAGTATGGCCTCAGCAGACATGATCAAACTGAGGAACGATATGGACCTTTGGCTTGATGTTATGGGGGAGTGTGGCGAATTACTCGGTGAGTTTAGTCCACACTGTTTGCCTAAGAAAAGCATTCGCTGATTTGAGAAGGCACTGGCTTGAAGTTGAAGAATGCAATCCAAAAAATTGTGGAACATTCACTTGAGAGCATTAGCGATCATCTAGTAAAGAA
>KV748782.1:0-15697 GCA_001692915.1 Glonium stellatum | reverse complement strand
GCCACTGTAGCAGTGGCTCGAGCGGCTCTTAACGAATCACCTCAACAAGAAAATAACCCTGCTTCTAACGTTTTCGGAAACACAGATAGTTTCCATACGCAATACAGCGAACCCGGTGCGAGCTCGAACGATGCAGAGTCCAAACAGCCCAGCTATCTGCCTCCGGACGACCCTTCTATGGGTCCCTCAAACAACCCTTATCCCACTGTTCCATCAGCTTCCGAATATTCCTACAGTAACGGCACTTCTACTTCGATGCCTTCATACCCAAGCAATGCTAATGCATTCGACCAATCCAATTACGCGGGCGTTGGAGAAGCTGACATGAGCGCAGCTCATGCAGCGGCTATTGCGTCAGCTGCATCAGCTGCATCAGCTACGGCACCTCAGCCGACCGGAGACAGTTATATGTTTGCTACGCCCAGCGCTACAAATAATACAACGTCGCACTATCCGGCTCACGGCGCATCACACAACGATGCTTGGCGGCAGTGGACACGTGCCGTGATGACCCCTCTTGGCCCTCAGGACTACCATCGCCCACAAGAATATCTTAATACTGCAAATACTCTTATGTCTCTAGGAGGACGCGATGGTAGCGCACAGGTTCCTGGGCAGGATGGTGCGGCATCGGTTGAAGGCGCAGCTATGCAGGGCCAGGGCCAATCAAACACATCCTGGCCATTAATGTTATTCGGAATCGGTCCCAACGGAAATATAGGAGGACCGTAAGCGGCGCGCGCTGTTTAAAGGATTATACGGATAATTAATGCGATCAATGCGAGGTTTTCAATTTTTGGTGCTGGCATGGTCAAGATAGGACCTGTATATTTTTACTGTGACTCGACAGGAAATCATCGCCGGGGCTGACTTCTTTCAAGGCTCCTATGGAAAATCGAAAAGATTAAGCAGCTGGTC
Source organism: Glonium stellatum (assembly GCA_001692915.1). NCBI lineage: Eukaryota > Fungi > Ascomycota > Dothideomycetes > Gloniales > Gloniaceae > Glonium > Glonium stellatum. Next base: position 14,779 of record KV748782.1, on the reverse strand, counting down.
TAATATGGTCTAGCTTTATTTTGGACTTTACGCACGTCTTTTAGCTGCCATCTTTTATTCTCTGTTTATATTAATTAAATGCGACCATTAATGCGGGTCCAATGGAAGGTATTCACTCTAAGGTTTTTATACATGAACTCGAAAGGCTTCTAAAACGTAAGAGATCAAGCATGTACATATAAGTAGCACACGTATTTAGCGTCACACATGATGGGCCTACCTATGACCGCCACACACGTCTATGACAGCTACCAAGGTCAGCATCTAGAACAAAGCCTCTCCATGCTTTGCTTGGTCTACAGCAATTTAACGTGCGTTGGGGGCGAAATCTTTTGTCTCGGCGCCTGCTAAGCAGTGCAGAAAGCGAAATGCCCCTATCATCTACCCGCCACGGATAAGTTTTAATTAGGACTCGGATATGATTTGATCCCCCAGATTAGCAGCATGACGAACAACCTGCAATCTGTGGCTAATAAAGTGGCAGTATTTAGTGAGGCTATACCTAGACCGGAAAGTGTTTACCACAGGCAGCTTGGCAAACGCCGCGTCCCATGTTGTTTCACGTCGTCTCTAAGGCCCTATGGTCGGGTTGGCCCTGTGAGCCTCGTCTACAACTGCCTATCAGAGACAAGATTGGCTCCTACTGTGCCTGGGCGGCACCTTCCGCATGCATGCTCAGCCGGGGTCTTTGCAGAGGGATCGCTTTCCACTGGACACGATCTGCATTAAACACGTCGATCTTTCTCGACATCCTCCTGCTCAGCCATGAGGGGCCGGTCAGGTATATATGAGGGGCCGGTCAGGCATATATGAGCGTAAATGTCCACTATGCATTCATTCTTCTCCGCCTTTCGTGCTGCGAGCCATTTGGAGGTGCTTGAATATACCCAGCAGAGTGGACGGAGATCCCATTTGTGGGTCACTGCTTTGGCTACCTTTTCTCACCCAGGTTTGAGCTTGTCCTTAACTACATGTCACAATGCCTTCTCTTCTTTCGATATGCATTCTCTCTCTTTCCTTTCTCACAAATGTCTTCGTCAACGCTTTGGGTGGCTCCCTTAGCCACCAGTTTCGTTCAATGGCAGAAATGGGGCTTTTACCCGACGGGACACCGATGCGAATATCAGGGCAAATCCAGAAGCCCTTAAAAGCGACAACGTCAGCTGCCGGCAATAGCACCCCTGAAAGCATTGTCCCCGAGTATGTTACACTTCCTCTGGACCACTTCCACTCTGGGAATGGCTCTGCGGGTACCTTCAACAATCGATTCTGGGTTGCCGAATCGGGTTACAAGTTTGGTGGTCCTGTGTTCCTCTACGATGCCGGAGAGACAGATGCGGAAGGCGCTGCCCTGTTCCGCCTTCAGAATCAGACTTCATTCTTCAAGCAGATTGTTGACGCATATGGCGGGATTGGCATAGTGTGGGAGCATCGCTATTACGGCAACTCAACCCCCTTTCCAATTGATCTGAATACCCCAGCAGAAAAGTTTACCTACCTTACGACCGAACAAGCACTAGCGGACATTCCAGTTTTCGCGGCAAATTTCTCAAGGAAAGACATTAAAGCTGACCTTACCCCTGAGTCCACGCCCTGGATCTTCGTCGGTGGCTCCTATCCAGGAATTCGGGCTGCTCTTATGCGCAAGTTCTATCCCGACACTATATACGCGTCTTTCGCATCATCAGCACCCGTAGAAGCAAAGAATGATATGTCCGTGTACTACGAGCCCATTTGGCGTGGGATGAATGCCTATGGCTGGGGCAATTGCACGAAAGATATTCATGCAGCTATCAACTATATGGACAAAGCCATGGAGAAACCAGCAGCGGCAGCAACTTTGAAAGAGCGCTTCCTTGGGTTGGGAGCTAGCAACAACACCAACGCCGGCTTTGCGGATGCGCTCACAACCCCGTTTTACTTATGGCAGTCGTACGGTGTTGAAGGCGGAGCAACTGGGCTTCGGTCATTCTGTGACTGGCTTGCTACGGATCCAGTCACAAACACAACATCTGGAGCAGCCGGATGGGCTGCGACCAAGGGTGCAAATTTCACCGTCAGCCGATGGGCTAGCTTTCCGTACTTTTTAGACATGGTTAATGCGTACATGACCACCAACTGCTCGGGTTTGGCGACTGTTGAAGGCAACTGCAACCTTCAGCTTCGGTTCTCTGATCCGGCTTCAATCAGTTGGACCTGGCAGTATTGCACGCAATGGGGTATGTTTTAATTTCCTTTAAAGAGTGTACGTTTAGGACCATGCTATGCTATCTTAGGGACACCCGCCTAAGGTCGCCCTCAGAGGCTCTAGGTTACCCAACAGCACTAAGAGCTTGTAAAGCAGTACATCGAATCATCTCCGAGGGCTTCCTAACTCAGACTTACAGATTTCGACTATATTTTTAGTCACCGTTTTCATTTTCATATTTATGCTTCATGGTCCTCTCATCATAATTTAATGCCTATCTCACTAACCCTCACCCCCTAGGCTTCCTCCAATCCGCCAATCTTGGCCCCACACAACTCGTCTCACGTTATAACAGCCTGCAGCATCAAGTCGACATCTGCCACCGACAATTCCCTGATACGCCGCTCTCGCTACTGCCAGCCTGGCCCGCCGTCGAAAAGACTAACGCGCACTTCGGTGGGTGGAATATGCGACCCTCCAATGTCTACTGGAGTGGCGGTGAGTTCGATCCATGGCGCACTCTCAGCCCGCTATCCAGCGAGCCTTGGGCACCACACCCGAATCTGTTCACCGAGTCCATCCCCAAATGTGGCGTCAGCACAAATAAGAGTGAGATTTTTGCATATATCATGCCGAATGCGGAGCATGCGTTTGATTTTAGGACTACTTTCCCCGGAGGTGCAGTTAGTAGGGGATATTTTACGAGCGCTTTGACCGAGTGGCTAAAGTGTTTTAAGCCGAAGAGGTAGGATGAAGCCCAAAGAGATGTGTCGAAGAATTGAGGAAAGATGGCCGAGTTGATGTTGACAGATTCAAATAATTGTATGGAACGTAATTAGTGCATGAAAAGATTATACCATTGAAAAGCCTATACATTTGGGGCTACGACGTCAGCGTAGCTACACGAAGCATAATCAGAGTATCGGAAGATACCGTATATCAATTGAGCATCTGATCATCCCCAACCCCTTTTCTAGAAGATAAATTCTATCTCCTACTGCACCTATTTCATTCTGGTCACAATCTTAATTTTTTGTAGTTACACCTCTCAGATATAATGAGAAGAGGTAGTACAATACACTACCTATTAAGAGATGAGTCAAAGGCGCAAAGAGCCTTTACTACTATCCCAATAAAACATTACGTTTGAGAAGGAGAGAAGAAAAAACAAACGGACACGAATATCTGCGCCGTGGTGGGAATTAGAATGGCTTGCATTTAGCAACATGACGAATGACTCCCCAGGACACCAAAGTAGGATGTCTTCTATGAATGCATTCGGGTAAACAGTTCTACTATTAAGTTAGTATGTCACAGCTAACTCGTCGCCTTTCACCCCGCGGCATTTAATAACCAATTCCACAATTCATATATGAACTATGTCTTATAACTATGCTTCAGAACCCTCAAGTTCTGAATCATGTGGTTGGTATAACATAGCTTAGCTCCTGCCGGGTTGCTGCTTTTACGCGAAACTCATTGAGGGGTACTGAATAGGACTATTCGGTATGGGTACTATTGAACAAAGAAACCCATCAACAATTTGGTTGAATAAACAACGTAATATAATAACTTTTTTTTGCGTTGAAAATCAAAGGTGTCCATAGTCTCAGGAAAATTCGGCAATATCATCAGGATTCATTTGCCGGTCAGAGCATCCCACCCTCGTTAGAAGTCGGGATTGGTACTACTTCGGTTCTTTGGAAAACAAGGGTAAATCCCAGGAAGCCTTAGGGAGGAGGTATCATTAGCAAAGTTAAGAACTGCCGTTGAGCTTTATGCCGAAAGTGGAACGAATAATTCTAGGGATGTCAGCATTATTGCAAAGTAACGGAAGTTATCAGTATTACGCAACGATAGTGAATCGCATAACATAGTGATAGTGACTGGCTCAATCATATGACCTATATTGTCTTCCGGGTCGAAATAGAGCTATTCCCTCTATTATCAGATGGTATGAAAAAGATAATACTACCTGTTGTCGTTTAGAGAATTGCAGCGTCCCTAAACACAATATAATTGCATTTTAGACTAAAGAATAAAATAGCACTGTCTTAGTCATTGATGGTTGTGAATTCCTATTATACTGAATTAGATTATTGCTAACTGCCTCTAGGCTTGCAAACGCAACATAAATGTCGAATATTCTAGTGATCTGGTCGTCGTACTTTTTGAGCCTATTCTGACATCTTTCCTATCCAAGGCTTAACCATGTACGATGGGATATGTGCGTGTATTCAGCATGAAAAGGCCGAGCGTAGGTTAATTCAACAATTTAACGCTTCAACGGGTTGGAGAGAGAATGATTGCTGCTTAAATATGCAATATCACTGCATGGTAGACTCAGCTGGCCCAGTGCATAAAAGGCCCTGACATTAACCAAAAATGTAGATTTGGCCATTTACTTGGGCAGTTCGCTGCATTGTCTTGCAAGGCAACCGCGCAGGTTCTCTATGATGGTAGTTTCAATTGCTAAGTAGCATTATATCGATGCAGTTTATTTTTATTTTGGTCAAGAAGCGAATATCAGGGTTTATATAGGATATTGTCCTTTATGGGTGGAAGCTATATAAACGGGCACTAGATTTGGAGGATAATAGGGAAATCAAAGATATTGCTGAGCTGAGATCTCGCAACTCACCGGGGAATTTGCTCCACTGCGAATTCCGCCTGCTCTGATATATTCAAGTAGGGAAAGATGGAAGATGTAAGAGAGTAAATAAGCAGGGATAGAAGAAAACCCTGGCTAGAGGACTAATATCATAGGAATTTCTACAGATACCCCGCACAGCCCACTTGACATCTTAGTTCCTCCATGATTATCGGGCCGAAAACGCTAGTTTGATTATTCCCTTAATTCACGACCTAAGCATTGCCTCCTCCTGTGCCGTCTTTAAGATTACAGCCAGTAATAAATCGAGAGACTACAGTTCACAGAAGCACCGTACTCAAAACTTACTAAACCAGAGTGCAAGATTTAGTAACTTACTTTTCCTTCGACCGTTAAGTAGAGAGCCGGAAGAAACTAAAGCCTGACACAAGAGTCGCCTTAACCCTCGGCACTAGCCGGAAGATGGGTCAAGCAATTGTAGAGCATGTTGGCAAAAAAGGCGACGGTGAATTAGGATACTTTCGGAACAGGAACGTGGCAGTGAATTGGCAGATAATGACACAAGCGCTGGTAAGCAGGTATCCACTTGATGCGTGGATATGTTGGACCACGATTCTGCACAGGGTTTCCAGGAGGCTGCACAGGCTGACTAAGGTCATCGATTCAGTGATGGTTGGTGTGCCACACGATATCTTCAAGGACGTGATCAGTACCGAGGGAATTGGCGCCTTTGACGTTATAAAAGCAGGCGTTTACATATTGCAGCCTTAGTCTGGGTCCAATAAATCAATTCTGTTTATTCTTTCGACCACCTTGCTGAGAAAACGCTTGATTACGATAACATGAGCTATATCTCCAAGGTAGCGGTTCAAGCCATTTTTAAGTGAATGTTGCGGGAGGCCGATGGAGAATCTGTTCGTTTGAATGGTGTTAGTATGTGCGGTTCTAATGCTGGGCCAACAGAAAGGGGCGATCTCTGGGGCAAGTGTATATATTCGTGCGGTTCTAAAAGACATGGAGAAATATCAGGCCGAATGGGTCCGCGCGCTGATGTTCCAAGTGTCGCTGCGTTTCTGATCTCCGACGGGGCTACGTACGCCAACGGTCAACCTTAGGACTAGGCAATGGTTGTAGTGCATAGGAGACAGATGTATGAAAAGCGTTATGCGATTTCATAAGCGTCGGAACTGGAAACATCGCCAAGCCCGAACGTCCTTTTAATTTCCGCTCCGCCCAGCCTGCTTCTACGACGAACATGAAACAAGACACTTTAATGACAGGTAGATTCATTATGCATACAACCGAACTTTCTAAACCAACACCAACTGTCTCAAGTTACGCCGAAGTAGGCTTTGTATTACGGCTTGAGTTACTCCTATTCTATGAGTACTATCGCCCGAGGAGATATTTACGCTAATTAGATGATTCGTTCTACTAACTCAGTATTTAAATCGTATTACCCTATAATTAAGATCTTTTACAAACTGACTACCTATCTTATACTATACCTTTTAGACATTATCCCTTATCCGGCGTGCAACGGTATGAGAAGCCGCTTTTGCACTTCTAATGAACCAAAAGCGTTCTCACAGGCTTGCCCAGGCTGCAATATTCCCTAGCGATTTGCAGCTAAATTCCGACTAAGTTTGCGCGATGAATTTAAGATTCTCACATTTGTTTTTTTCATGGAGCCACATGGATCATAATAATTACTGTGTTCAGCTTATTCGGGCCGTGGAACCTCAAAATAACGACTTTAGGGGAGCACCTTTCTTAGAGAGCTCATCTATAACACTTCCTCAACAATGGACATACTATACCTTTTCAATTCACATTAGACCATGCTTTGTGTATTCCGAGGAGTAACCAATAGTTGTCGAAAGCAGTCTTCAAACGGCCACACTAAGTTTCTCCATCACGACAAAGGTACACAGACGATCCTTAACACGATTTTATAGCTAACGAGTTAAAGATTCAGACGCGCATTCAATATTAAGGCCTTCCCATTGGAAATGGAAATATCTGGAGATGGGCAGCTCTTACCCGCCTCCAAGCCAAGACTTTGAGCACAGACATGAGGCTGGCAGATCTTGATCCTCCGGAGCATTTTCATGCACAAAAGATCTTCTCTCTGATCAGCTTCTTAATATAGTCGAACTATTTTCCGAATGTAATAATTAGCAATTAAGCTGAGATCCGAACTAGATGAGGACTTCTCACACGAGCCAATATTATGTAGGAGCGACCGAGCTCCGATTCGCTATTTATATTTTCGTCCTTCTGGAAACGATAAGACGTTAGAATCCTTTACCCTAGTTCCAAATTTTATCGACGAAATAGTCAGTTTCTTGAACCAATCGGCTCGATTTCGGCCAAACCAAAGGCTATACGATACGGTTACGGCTTGCTAAGTAGAGCAGGGAATTTACCATTACTATCACCTTGGCATTCTCATAATTCAAACCCATACGCTGGTCTAGAATCGGGGGCCGCTCTCCTATCTATAGTAGCTCGACGGTAATGCTAGTGGCGGTAACAAGTTCCGGCATAGCTGTGCGGAGATTTTCTCTTTCCCAAATTTCCTTTTTTCTTTCCACAACTACGGGTCACAGCCTGTGTTGCGAAAATGTCAAGGTTATCCCATGCTACCAATAGCGGACACACAAGGGTCATTCTATTTGCCACTACATACAAGCCTTGAACGTTTACTGTACCCGAAGTACCAAACATACCGAAGAACTGGTACACTTTCCTTAGGCGCCTTGCAATCATTAGCGAAGAGGAACGCGACAATTGAATGTTACCTTGATAGCGCATGGGGCAATCCCAAAGCTAAATGTCACATTCCGCTTAAATCCTTGTTCTTTAAGGAGTGCCTAAGCGTATCGCATCTTTAAACTTCCCAATAGGCTCTCTTTATGCTAGGGCTTGTCTCCTTACATTTAATCCTGAGGCGTCTTGCACAAATGAGTTATGTAGTTATCGAACCATCTTAATGTACAATAACTCGATTTCCCGGTTTCTTCCTACGTCGGTTATCAAGGGTATATCGCGTGGTTATAACGGAAGTTAGTGATTGCGTGGCCGTATTGATTTCTTGCAAAAATTGGAGAATAATAAAATGAAGTGGACTAGGTCTCACACGACATGATAGGTCAACCGCCCGATGCCAAAGTAATACTACGGCTTAACCTTTAATGACCTATGGGCTTTACGCAGGTCTATGTACAGCTTGTTACTACTGTCTAATGATGCATGGTCCTGACAGCGTCGATCAAGTTACGATCTTCAATGCAAAGGAGACAAAGATAAGCAAAGTAATCTTAGAAAATTGAATTAATCGTAGCAACCCCACTTGCAAAAAAGCACGGTGTTAGACGGGAATAATATAGATGATGAACTGGCATGTCTCGGACGACACAAGTTTCAGAACTGCCTATATCTGATTCAACGTCTGCTATAGAATGCCAGTCGACTATGCTACTACTAAAAAGTAATACTTAAGTATCACTGCAGCAGGAAAGGCATTGTATTACCCACTTTTCTTAATCTCATTCCAGTCATGCCTGCGAAATTTTCCAAAACGGTGTGCTTTCATGTTTATATCCCCTTCTCGTCTTTAGAGAACGGCTTTAACGATCGAAATTTCCTCGCATGCCATTCGAATCACGATTAGGCGACCGAACTGCTCTAATAGAGTGATGAGTTGGTTGGGTGAGCTTAAAATATGCCTCAAATGATCCAGACAGTACCAGTGTCTTTGACTCTGCGCGGAACGAATCCGTCATATTGTGGGCAATAACCCTTATGCCATCGAGAACTGTATTATAGAGCTTTTAGCGAGCCATTATATATGTTCTCACAAGATAGAACACCCCGATGAGATGAAGCCTGGACAGTTGGTGTCCGTAATATGTTTGCGTATCGCATGGAATAGGTGAGGATGTAAGGCTAGGAGTAAACAACGAGTGAAAGGCGTTTCGTTGGCATGTTACGATTGTTTGTTCGTGTCTAAATTTCTTGGAACCTGGGCTGATCTAATACTTAGCATAATTCGTTCTACTTAAAAGTGATGAGAGTTAATACGAGATTTTTAGTAACGTAATAAATAATATGATAGCTGGCCTGATAGCTTCCAGGCTCTGAGTTCCCCTGAATATCTTAACCAGCACTGGTTTGATCGACGGCTACCTACATCGAGATTTATTAGCAACACCAGTCCACCTGTGAACTGTACTCTCTGGGGAAATGCTGTTCTTCTTGTTACCTAGCCAGATTCCACCTGCTCCCACTGTATTTGATAGAAGGCTTTTTGTGATTGATGGCTTTTGTGTAATCAGAAATGTTGAAGCCTTGTTGCACCCCCAAATTGTGTTATTGAGCTAAATGCCGTCTTCCATATTAGCATCATTTCCCTCAGGTGCCTTGGTATGCATTTCTAGTATCATGACTCCTCATGAAGAGATCTCTGATGAAGGGTTGATGAGGAGTTCGAGCTCTGGAAGAATCATCTCAAACAGACAGCTTCAAAGGCATCGGTTGTCCGAAACATGCATAGTGAGGGAGAATAATAAATGTATTCATGTAGATGCAAATTCATAGTGCGAAAAGTGATGGATTCTCTGTCATTTCTAAAACATGATGTAACTCGATGATATCGTGAGGGGAGGCGGGCGAGGAGCTCTAGGAAACCTGACAGCAGAGCCTTCCTATCCGCCTCGCACAGCTCGCTTTGGCCAGAGGCTCCTTCTGTGGAGCAGGCTCGGTACAAACATGGCACGGAGTGGAACTGTTTCGCCAACGAATACAATCAGAACACACGAACGAATAGAAACAAAACTTCTCCTTGCCATCGGATCAGATAGGCCGGGTCGAGACAGAAACGCAAAGAAAGCTTGGTCTCCACCCCTCCTCACCGTTCCTAGCCGTAAAGCATGTCAATATTACCGCGTTGGCCACCATAAGCGGCGACAATAATCCACCCATATATGATATCGGGACGAATAACACCCCGATTGAAACGAAACGTCTTCGGTACACATTGCCAAAGCCGGCACCCATGGAGCGCCATTCATCTATTTTTGTCGCCTAGATCTTCATATGTTGATCGATATTTCCAGGCATGAGTTCAACGTCGCCTAACGGCGGCGAGAAATGGAGTAGCGGAAGGAACGCTTGCCACGCGGATCGAATTCTATCGACCGAGGAAGCATTCCTGTGATATTCAGGCCCTTTGGATTTGCGATGTGGCTTACTGATCTGTATTATCGCGCAAGCGGCGCATGACTGGGTCGTCAAGAGTAGTGTGGAGCTGGGCTGTCTGACGCGCTGGTAAGAATTTTCAGGCGATATTGGAGATGACCATATAATTTCCACTTTATGGTGCGCTGACTTCTTTGGCGCTTGATCAGATAGAGAACAGCCGGACTGCGATTGCGTGAAATGACCGTGTCGTATATGGCAGCAGGCAAAAATGCCATGGCTATGGCGGGGGCCGTGCCCTGTGCGGCACGGTAGGACGAGGGTGGTGTAAAGCGGGAAAAGAGGGAAGCAGTGCCGGCACAAGCTGCGACTCGCTAGACAGACATTGTTGGTAGATTGGTAGATTGATTAGAGTAAATGGGCCATAATTGAAAACCACTGCACGCTGCCATGTACAGTACAAGCAAGCGATCCAATGTTTGAAATGGAACAAGGTATAAAGCTGAGAGTGTGGAGAGAGTTTCAGATCTACCTGGGGTAGCGCATAGTAACGCAGCTCAGTCTGTGCTTGCGTGCTTGAACATCTTCTTTCGAATTCCAGTTCTCTCGGCCTATTACAAACGAGTATTGTCTATACAAATCAAAGGAAATGCGCCAAGTGCTAAAATAGTATGGAGAATCTTGTAACGAGAGTACGCGCAATGCGCTTCTAAACGAACGGAAGGGATTTGTATTTCCCAAAACAACGAGAGATCAAATCCTCCTCCTCAATAATGCGCAACGTACTAAAACCCCACCTCCGTGATGTGTGCTGCTTCGAATGACGAAATATAAGAAAAGCGTTCGGTAATTTCCCTGGGTATCTTTCCACTCCTTGATGCCAATTTGAAAATCCCGAAACCAAAGATGCAAAGGCCCAGAACCATCCCTGCATCGCTGCTACTCAAGCCGTTCTACCTGCTCCAATCCGTCCTGTAAAGTCTGATAATCCGCGAAAATGGTTTGGTTGAATATGCCTTCTCCCTTTCCCCCAACCAACCGGTCCGGAATCAAGGGACATTTCCACTTTTGCCAACGCCGTTCCGCTATGCTGATCTGGCTCTCCCTGTGGCCCGCGTGAAGGACGCCGGCCGTCCCCGGTTTGATGATGCCGGCTCCCAGAAAACCCGAGAGAAATAGACCCTTAATGTAATTCTTAATGAGAGTCGAGAAACGAAGTAAGCACCAGCCGTGAGTCGTAGGAAATTCATGAGAAAATAGGTGATTAAATTGGGCTCCGGTAGAACGGAAGATCCATGAATGGCGCTTCCATGAAGAAATGTGACCAGCACAACGAAAGCGTCCTCCAAAAAAAATATTACTGCATGATACCTATAGGATGTAGGGTGTATCATTGGAAGGGCGCCGCGGGATCGCTCGAGCTTCCCGCAATCTGGGTCTGCGTGTAACCCTCCTCCGCCTCCTCTGCTTCGACCTCCAGCTCCGCAGCCTTGTCTCTGCATGCCGTCGGAGAAAAACCACTGCCAACCTTTGAGGAGATAATCCGCCAACGGTCGTTCTCGTACTCCTGCATGGCGTTGCGTAGCTTAAGCACCTGCTTGTCCGATCCAGGTTAGCACCTCCGAACCACATTCGCTTCAAAACGTCTCACGTCTCGAATTTGGCCACACTCACCATCTCATCCGTCCAGACGGTGGTCTTCGCCTTCAGCTTCGTACAGTATCGAACTTGCAGCGTGCCGGAGCTTCTCCCAGGAAAGAAGTCGGCAATTTGCTTCCAGGTAAGGTTTTTCTTCTCCTTGAGATCCACAAGCAGCTGATCGTCCTCGGGCGTGAATTTGAGCTTTGGACCCCGAGGTCGCGGGGCAGGAGGCGGCATGCCCTCCTGCCCCACCACGCTTTGCCCATGATGCTGCGCTGCTGGAGAAGAGGGCTCGCCGCCGTAGCGAGGCATCTTACCGGGCGGAGGCTGGTTCGGGAGACGGTGGTGATGATGGCGCGGAGGAGGCGGCGGGGCGGGCGCTGGGTAGTGGAGAGAGAGGGCCTGTGGCTGGGCGTGATGGCCGCGCGGAGTCAGTTCCACCTGAACGTCGGCGGAGGATTGCGCGTGGACGTCGGCGGGAAGTTCTTGGAGGCCTTGCAGATCCAGCTGAAGGTCCTCGTGCGGGCGGCTGCGCTTTCGGCTGCCCGCTTGCGTGTAGTCGAGGTGGGATGGAGCGGAGCCGTAGGGAGAGGACGGCGATTGTTGTTGCATCTGCTGATGGCGCAACAAGTGCGGTTGATGTAAACTGGGGTGGGCCTCGATACTTGTGACTTGGACGAGTTGATGGTGGCCGCCATGCTGTTGAAGTGTTTGATGATGGTGCGGTGGCTGCAGGAAGGGGTTCTGGCCCGGTAAGCCATACTGGAGGACATGTTGAGTGTCTACGTTTGAGGATGGACTGTGTTCTTCTCCCGGTTGTTCTTGCACGGCGTAGTCGAGGGAGAAGCCTCGATAGGAGCTCGCCAGCGTTGCGAATATGCATGGAGACTACCAGAGCTAGCTTGCTCTGGCAGGCCGCCGCAGTGAGACCTGAGCCAGAAGGAAACCTGGTTTGAGATTCGGTACCGACTCGAAAGATGTATCGCACGTGTTTGGGATTGCTCGTGTTTTGCTATATTGACAAATGTTGCAGCAGAAGCAGCCTGGAGCGACGCGCCATCAAGCAGAGAGGTATCTTATCGGTCGTGTTAAGCGTTAGGATGCCTGATATAGCCTTGAAGCAACAAGACCTCCAGAGAACTACGGGTCGGGTGTGCTGTGCATTATAACTTTAGTTGCGCAAGATCAGGAGAAGCATTGAAAATCTCGGGCGCTGCTCTCCCCATCAAAAGCGCCGGTCCTGTGCAATTGCCACACGGACACAGAAGTCCAAGCACGAGAGGCGATGGGTACTCCACGAGACGGTCTTTGTTCCTGAAGGGTAGGGAATTAGCTGAGTAGGGCAAGCTCAGGACGAATTCTACGTCAAGCATAATGCGGTGATCAATTGCTGGGGTCGCCGCCCCCAGCACAGATCTGGAGGAGTAATCGCAGGTCATTTAGCAGGTTGCAATGCGGCGGACCTCGTGTTTTGAGTGGCTGACGACTCAAATTGAAGGCAGTTCAGAAAAGGTTGAGCTGGTTCCAATCGCTTCCCATTGAGAAGTGCCCGCGAAGGGGTCCCCGGGCCATCGTAGCCCTATTTCTAGAACGTCGACAGAAGATCTCTAAAGCCGTTACAGACTCTGCATGGCCCATCCCCGGCCGAGCATAGCCTCAAGGCGTGGCGATTCGCATTAACAGCCCAATATCGGCAAGGGAGATGAGCTGCTCGCAAAGCAGCGCCGTGGCTGCCAAAACGGCAGAACGGCCAGCACATGATGGAGCATACGAGATTGGCCGCTGCCCGTTTGGAATAGGGATGCTATGCAAACAGGGCAGCGCGCCGAGGGGGGAGGGGGGGGGGACAGCGCAGCAGGGCAGCAGGCAGGGCAGAGGCCAGGGCCGCCGAGAGGACTGAGGGCTGACTACGACCGCAACCGCGACCACCACGACGCCAGCGCCGGGTAGGAGAGGCTGCTGGGATGCGGTGGGGAGAAGGGATTGGGATGATGGGAGGATATCAGCGGCTTCGGGCAAACACCAGCGGTGGCGGGGCCTGCCGGCAAGGGAATGCGCTTTGCCGTGGGTGAGAACTTACGGCGTGTGTAGCCTCTCTGACGCATATCATGCTGGCTGGTTTTCATGTCTCAGCTCATGCAAATGCCGTTTCAGGAGGTATATCAGAGGCCCATGCCTATATGCGCTTCGCCCTCGCCGCCCTGCGAAGATCGCCCGAGCCACAGGAGCCGGCTGGCCAAGGGGTGCAGCGCGCGCGAGACATGACGTACAAAACAAACACGCGCGGGCGGAGAGCTCGAGCTGCGGTGGCGAGGCGGCGTTCGCAGCGGAAAGGCGCATCTGCAGTAGTGGGAGGAGGTGTAGTGAAGGTTACCGGACGATGCAAGAGAGGAGCGGCCGGGCAATTTGCACACTTGGCATGGCTCCGTGTCCAAGCGCCAGCACGAACTAACGTTATGTACACGTACGGGCAATGGGCAATGGACAATGGGGACAATGCAACGGCCTGGCGCGAGGCCAACGACAGGAACAGCAGGCTGCCCGTTCGGGCCCCCTCTCCTCAGCCCTGTCTGTTTTCCCTACCCGTTTTTCCTGCCTGCTTCCCTACCCTTTTTTCTCTCACACACCCTCTCACTATCTCTCACACACCCACTCTCTTTCTCGCCTGCAAAGGGAAAATAGGGAAATGTGGAAGTTTGGAACGCGGCCTTGGAGCGTGAAGCTTTGGGCGACTCTGGGCACTGGTCTGGCCTGGCCTGGCTAGGTACAGTAGGGACCTTCTGCCAGCGAAATTGACGGCGGATTGACGCTATTTTAGCGTGCATAGCCGTAATCTAGGCCTAATTAAAAAGTTAGCTTCGAATAGCGTTAATTATATAATTACTAAAATTAATTTAGAATTTAATGGCCGCTTATAGTTAGATTTTAATAATTAAGGCTTTAATTTAATATTAGTAGGCTTTAAAGTTTTTAAGGCTTTTATTATAACTTTTATTATCTATTTTTTTTTTTAGTTTAAAGCCTTCTTTAATTAGGCCTATGAAAAAATTTCCTTTTTAATTATACCTATAAAGTTATATAAAGTGAATAAAGGTATATAAAAGAAATTCTTATTTAAATTCTAATTATATATATTA
>KV748780.1:0-17765 GCA_001692915.1 Glonium stellatum | reverse complement strand
CAGGAGGAAGGAGAGGGAGAGGTGGCGGCGGAGGTGGTGGGTTAGCGGTGTGTGGGTTGGGAGGGTGGAGGTTAGGGCCGCTTGGAGGATTGGGTCGTGGAGCGTGTTGATGAGGGTGTTGGTGATTTGGTCGAACTGGGGGTGGTTAGTGGGTGGTGGGGATGGGGATGGAGATGGGGATGGGAGGGGGGCTTACTGCTGAGTCGATGTCGGAGGGCGGGAGGCTGGATATTAGGGCTTCTATTGAGTCTTGGATGGCGATTTGGAGGGTGGCGTCTACCAGCACGCTGTCGTCGGGTAATAGGCGGAGAAGAATGTTGAGAGCGTGGATGCTACATTCCAAAGAAAGGCTGTTGCTGCGAGGCTTAGCTGTTGTTTTGGATCTGAAAAAAGGGACTTACGTTGAAGCTGCTTGTCCAAGCAGAAGAACAATCCATCGTAGGCCTGATGCGATTGGTCGCTTCGGCTCTGCGTAGGTAAGCTAATGCTTCTCATGATTATTCATTCTACTCACTATTGGGTGCTTCAAACGAAGGAGCCATTAGACTCGCAGGATCAGCTGCTCCATCCTTGGCCCCTAACCACCTAAATAGCTCAGTAAGCTTACCAGGCGTAAGAAGTGCCGTTAGAGATCTCGGGCAAGACTGCGGGTTGTCAGCTTCTCCACAATATCGTAAAGCTGGATCAGTTACCTTCAGGGTCTGCAGATACTCAAATCTCAAATCTTCCTTCGGGTGGTAAATTACTTGAATGGGTTAGCGAAGAACGCGAGTAATACTTTAGAAACCGTCTTACATTCGTCGATCATCCAGGATGCCAACTCTTCCGGTAGCTCTTGGTGGCGGAAAATAGTTTTAGCATAGCCAGATAAAAAAGCTTGATCTCTTGCCGTTGGATCTAATTAGCGTTAGTGGCAGCTTGATCTCACTATAAATCGACCCACCTTTGAACAACGTTGCCCATGCATAGCTTGGGAGACTCGAAGTCGGGAAGGGTCTACGAGGCATGTTTTCAATGTCATCTTGAAAAAAGTGCCATGTAGGATCGCGATGAAGAGCATTCGTCCTTTTCATCGCCAGCAGCAGCCTCTGCGCCTTATCCCCGTCTTCCTCATTGTTGATGATTGAGGTAAGAATCCCCTCGTCAACATGAACATCTTCAGATTCAGCTGGCTTCTCTACTGGCTCCTCGATTTCTGTCTTTGCCTCGGCGATCTTCTTCTCTACCTTTGAGTAATTGTTGGATGCGTCGACTAGTGAGCTTAGTGAGAACTTGTACTTCTTCGCAGGCGGTACTTGTGGCACTATCCGTCCTTTCTGCACACTCCCACCTGAGCGTGCTGGACGGCCAGGCAGATCTCGGCTTATCCCATCTGCTGCGCGTTTCTGACTGGGGGCAGACGAGGCTTTGCGTAAGAATGTGTCCAAGTCCTCTAATTCGTCGTCCGAACTGTCCGTGTCGGAGTCCGAGTTGCAAACGACCTCTTCGCCATTTTTGACCACGCGCCTACTACTGTTGGAACTTGGAGGTGTCTGAGACACTGATGTGAGCGAAGAAAAGGAAGTGTTTGTCGAAATATTGTCGGCTTTTGGCTTAGGCGTGGCGTCGGCAACTCCAGGCTTACGGGGAGTAGGCGAGGCTGCGGCTTCGCGCGCCGTAGTATCTGCATGGCGATCTGTAACGCCCGGCGAGGGCCATGGGCGCGCTGGATTGGAATCTGTTGTTTGAGGCACAGGGTTAGGATATGAGCCATGTCTGGAGTTGGGATGGCTTGCGCGAGGATTGCGGACCTGGGTGGTATACCACGATGTTATCCCATATTGGCCGGTTGTCTGGTGCAGCTGGTTTGAAGAAGTCGGTAATGCTTCGATTGGGAGGCATATCGACGTTGTTGAGGGGCAGCAAGGTGAACAATAGATGAATAGCTAGCACGTCCCATTAAGTTGTTGGTGGTGATAGGTAGTTCAGAAGCGACGCATAACGGACCGGCGACACGGTAGCACGTGCAACCAGCTGCTTGGCGTGTAAACGTACCCCCCATTATTATCTGAAATGCCAATTATCAGATGGTCGATAGACTGCAATGGCCCGTGGCGGTAGGAATCGTGCTCCCTATCTCCAGCCGTGCCCCTCACTACTCCAAATGCGCAGCAGGCATTGGCTGCTCGTTGGTGCTTCAAAAGCGAAACGCAGAGTATTGGATTCGTAGTGCTTTCATACAAGTACGTGTCCCCTGCATTTGCTCCGGGGTTTGGTCTCGCGCGAATCCTTCGGACCCGGCCTTCCAAATCCTAATAGTGCTCGTGATGAACAAGTGTACAAAGCGTACATTGTGCTGTGCATCCCTGCGGCTTTTTTGTGTGCGGAAGCGCAAAGCGGTCGCTGTGCCCGCCCTCCGCCTCGCCGCTGTCGCCCATTGCAAGCCGTAAAGTCAGACGGTAATTCTAGGGGTGGCTAATTCGCTGCGAGGCATAAGGACCACATCTCTCCAACGCTGCGACGTAGCGAACCCGAAGAAGGGACCGCCATGTCCGTGCCCAGCGCTGACAGGAGAAGCGTCCAAGCCACTGTTGCATGGCTAGGCCGTATAATAATAAAACAGCAATGCAGTAGGTGGCAAGGTGCGCAGGCTGACGAGAGACTTTTGCAGCGCTTGTAAGAGACAGATGAAAAGCTTGTGTTCTCGGATCTGTCGGCGTTGACATATCCATTGATTATACTGCACCATCGCACCCCGGCCGACTCGTAGTCCGCCTTTAGTTCGCGGCGTTCCAATCTCCGGCTCTTCCACTGCGCCTTGTCCCTCCAGGGCTGCTCCGTCAGCAACAACCTCTGCACTGCAAAGACGCAAATCCTTCAACCCATACACCCTCTCTCTTCCTTACCAATGATGCGCTGTAACTTCTCTGCTTGACCCCGCCTCTGCTGAGACTCCTACTCTCACGATAATCTCTCTGCGCTGCTTCTGGTTGTCGTGTTGACCTGGGAACATACCCTATTCTCATCTGGCCTCATCCGCCCTAGCCGAATCGACCCCATAGCGCTGGACCCTTACGATCTGTCTTCACCACACCCGGCTTTTCTCAACGTCATTGAGTAGACATCGTCGATCGACCTCTGATAGAGGTGACGCCTTTCTTTGCGGCGTAGAAGCCTTCCCGGCTGACGCCGGCGGACTCCAAAGCCCAAACAATCGTCCTACGACACCTGCCACGGCTCCGCGTTCGCAATGGCCATTCAACCTTATCAGGAGGACAGCGAGGTCTCGAGTCCCATGAAACGGATTAGATGGGCGACCCACAGGGCGAAAGGTACGAAAGGAGACCAGAAAAGACAGTCGCTGCTTGACCGCCTCCACAAGCGAACCGGTTCCAACGAAAAGAAGAGGGAATCTTCAGGCATGGAGAGCAGTATTCCTGAAGGCGAAGACACTAGTTCCGAAGAAGGGGGGGACTGGTCTGATACAAGTCGGCGGATATTCTTCAACAGGTCTCTTCCACCAGACGCCCGGGATGAAGATGGCTATCCGAAGGCCCATTACGCGCGAAATAAAATACGAACGTCGAAGTACACCCCCTTGAGCTTCATTCCAAAAAACCTGTGGTTTCAATTTCATAACATTGCGAATATTTACTTTCTATTCATCATTATACTTGGGGTAGGTCCTCCGACTTTCATGCCTTCCGGAGTTATGTTCTAATGCGATATGTCCTTTAGATATTCTCCATATTTGGCGCGTCAAACCCTGCGATGAACGCGGTTCCTTTAATAGTCATCCTCACTATAACTGCTTTAAAAGACGCAATCGAGGATTGGCGGCGGACTAACCTCGACAATGAGTTGAACAATGCACCAGTACATCGGCTAATGGATTTTAACAACGTTAATACAGCTGAAGATCGGATTTCACTATGGCGAAAGTTCAAAAAAGCTAATACGAGACTGATCACATGGATCTGGGCGAGCTGGAAGGCAAGGAAGGCTCCCAAGGGGGAAAAGGGCAAAGGTTGGAGGGAGAGAGCCATGGACGAGTCGAGGCCTTCAATTGAGACCAGGCGCGCATCCGTTATGTCCCGTCGAGCCTCCTACCTCTCGGCGGATAGTGAGCCTGGGGAGGATGGGATCCAAATGACGCCAGTTCCTTCACCACTTCCTGGCCAGAAAGGGCCTGACGATGCTCTTGATATTGAAGGACATCCACAAACGACTGTTACCTTTGAGGGTATCCGGCCTGGACCAAACAAGCAAGCAGGAGCCGCGGATTCTAAAAGCCCACCGAAGAAATTCTACGGCAGCATTATCGACCCTTTCAAGCAGATTCCTGACCAAGCTAGATTCAAGAAAGACTTCTGGAAAAACGTGCAAGTTGGTGATTTTGTTCGTCTGTATAACGATGAAGAAATTCCTGCAGACGTAGTGGTTCTATCCACATCAGAATCTGATGGGGCGTGCTACGTTGAAACTAAGAATTTGGACGGCGAGA
The DNA here is from genome assembly GCA_001692915.1 of Glonium stellatum. NCBI lineage: Eukaryota > Fungi > Ascomycota > Dothideomycetes > Gloniales > Gloniaceae > Glonium > Glonium stellatum. Next base: position 13,282 of record KV748780.1, on the reverse strand, counting down.
CTAATCTAAAGGTCCGACAAGCATTACAGTGCTCCCGAACTGTGAGGCATGCCCGCCATTGCGAGAGGTCAGAGTTTGTTATTGAGAGCGAAGGACCACATGCAAATCTTTATTCCTATAGTGGAGTTATTAGGTGGGACCAGCGCGACCCCAGCGATCCGGACGCGCCACGTGTGGAAATGGCCGAGCCTATCACAATCAACAACCTTCTCCTTCGAGGATGCAACCTGCGGAATACCGAGTGGGTTCTCGGAGTCGTGATTTTCACCGGAGACGAAACGAAAATTATGGTCAATTCCGGAATTACGCCGAGTAAACGCGCCAAGATCTCGAAAGATCTAAATTGGAACGTCATATATAACTTTGTCATCCTTTCCTTCATGTGCTTGATCTCCGGCATAGTCCAAGGTGTGTACTGGGGTAAATCGGATACAAGCCATGCATTATTCGAGTTCGGATCCTACGGTAATAATGTTCCAGCTGTGGATGGATTCATCACTTTCTGGGCGGCAGTGATCTTGTTCCAAAACTTGGTGCCTGTCTCGCTTTACATTACTCTCGAAATCATCAGAACTTTACAAGCCGTCTTTATCTATAGCGACGTCCTGATGTATTACGAGAAGATCGACTATCCATGCACTCCAAAATCCTGGAATATATCGGATGATGTCGGGCAAATTGAGTATATTTTCTCAGACAAGACAGGCACATTGACACAGAACGTAATGGAATTCAAAAAGGCGACTGTGAATGGTGTGCCCTATGGAGAAGCCTACACAGAGGCACAAGCTGGTATGCAGCGACGACTAGGCATCAATGTGGAGGAAGAGAGTGCTCGTGCTCACGCACAGATTGCACGTGATCGTGTACGAATGATAGAAGGCATTCGGAAGATGCATGATAATCCTTACCTCAGGGATGAGGATCTCACTTTCGTGGCCCCCGATTACATTGCCGATTTATCAGGAGAATCTGGCGAAGAGCAGCGACTTGCGAATGAGCAGTTCATGCTAGCCTTAGCTCTCTGTCACACTGTTATTACGGAAAGAACACCTGGCGACCCGCCGAAGATTGAATTCAAAGCCCAATCACCAGATGAAGCTGCGCTTGTAGCAACGGCACGTGACGTCGGATTCACTGTACTTGGTCGATCGCAAGATGGAATCATCCTCAATATCTTGGGCCAAGAAAGACAGTACACAGTCCTCAATACTCTTGAATTCAACTCGACCCGTAAGCGCATGAGTGCAATCATGAGAATGCCCGATGGCAAGATCATGTTATTCTGCAAGGGTGCGGACAGCATCATATACGGTAGGCTTAAGAAAGGTGAACAACCTGAACTTCGACGAGCTACTGCTGAGCATCTTGAGATGTTTGCAAGGGAAGGCCTTCGAACACTTTGCATTGCACAACGAGAGCTCAGTGAGGAGGAATACCAGGAGTGGAACAAACAACACGACCTCGCTGCCAGTGCTGTTACTAATCGTGAAGAAAGGCTTGAGGAAGTTGCTGATTCCATCGAGAGAGAGCTCTTCCTCCTTGGTGGCACTGCTATCGAGGACAGGTTACAAGACGGAGTCCCTGACGCGATCTCATTGCTTGGCAAAGCAGGTATTAAGCTATGGGTGCTAACTGGCGACAAAGTCGAAACTGCTATCAACATTGGCTTCTCTTGCAATCTGCTAGACAACGATATGGACTTGATTGTCTTCAAGGTTGAGGACGAAAGTATAGCGACAGCCGAGGCCGAACTTGACAAGCACCTGAAAACATTTGGTATGGCCGGATCAGAGGAGGAACTCAAGGCTGCTCAATCCAATCACGAGCCTCCAGATCCAACACACGCTATTATCATCGACGGAGATTCTCTCAAGCTCGTCCTAGATGAGTCGATAAAGCGAAAATTCCTACTCCTTTGCAAGCAATGCCGGTCCGTCCTCTGCTGCAGAGTTAGTCCAAGTCAGAAAGCGGCTGTAGTACAAATGGTTAAGACCGGTCTTGATTGTCTCACACTTTCCATCGGTGACGGCGCAAATGACGTTGCCATGATTCAGGAAGCGCATGTCGGTGTGGGTATCGCGGGTGAAGAAGGCAGACAAGCTGTCATGTCATCAGATTATGCTATTGGCCAGTTCCGTTTCCTGACCCGACTGATTCTCGTTCACGGAAGATGGTCCTATCGTAGACTTGCAGAGTGCATTGCTAACTTCTTCTACAAAGTAAGTAGATTGCAAATCCAGACAGTGAACTCGTTCTAACCGCCCATAGAATCTTGTCTGGACGTTTTCCTTGTTCTGGTATAACATTTACGATAGTTTCGACTGCTCCTACATTTTTGACTACACCTACGTCGTCCTTTTTAATCTTGCCTTTACATCACTGCCAGTGATTTTGATGGGTGTCCTTGATCAAGATGTTAGTGACAAAGTCTCTCTGGCCGTACCGCAGTTGTACCGAAGAGGTATTGAGAGGAAGGAATGGACCCAACCTAAGTTTTGGTATGCTTCTTGATTTCTTTTGGATGTAATTGTGTTCTAACTATAGATAGGATGTACATGCTGGACGGAGTCTATCAGTCCATCATTACCTTCTTCATGGTCTACCTACTATTCTCTCCTGCAACCTTCAATAGCGAAAACGGGCTTGGAATTGACGATACGAAACGCATGGGCGTCTTCGTTGCCACCATTGCAGTTCTCGTAGCCAATCTCTATATCCTGTTTAATACCTATAGGTGGGATTGGTTGATGCTGCTCATCGTCAGTATCAGCACTCTCCTAACGTGGTTCTGGACTGGGGTATACACTTCTACCACGGGCAGCACTACATTTTACAAAGCAGCTCCCCAAGTCTATGGGTCTCTCGCTTTCTGGGCTACTTTGCTCATGGCCACGATCGCCTGTCTCCTTCCTCGATTCACTGTCAAATCGATACAGAAGATCTACTTTCCTCGTGACGTAGATATTATCCGTGAACAGGTCAAGCAAGGCAAATTCGACTACCTCAATGAGACGGATGCATTCATTCCCCCACCTCCGGAAAAGGTCTCTTCTCTCTCCTCATCCGACGTTTCCAAGCTCGCGAAACGACCCAATGACACAGCCACGGTGGACGAGGATATGCGGCCTATATACCCGCCATCTGTCGCTCCTACTGCAACCACTCACAACCCGAGAAGCCAAAATGGTAGCAACAGCACCGACTACACATTGCGCCGCTCAGTAGACGGCGCATTAGAGGGCGCCTTTCCCCATAGAATATCAATGGACCGACCTCGACCTTCGTATGAGCGTGCACGTGTCTCAATGGACCGTGTCAGGCCGAGCTTTGAAGCTAGCAATGACTTTACGTCTGCCGCGTTACTCACGCGGTTGGAATCAAGTCATAGCCAGCCGGGCCAATCAGTCCATACCGGACAGTTAAGCCGATTAAGACACGCTCTTAGCTCACGGAGGCCAACGGTTTCGCGGGAGGAGGAACCGGAGTCTCTATGACGCACGAGTTCTAAGCATATTTTTTTACGACATCTGATCTATTGAATATTGATACACTCCCTTGGTGACGGCTGTACATAATAATGCCTGCCAGGCTCACGGCCCTTACGTCTTTGGTTTGGCTTCGCACAAAATCATTTCTTTGCTGTTTATTTAGCTGTCTCCCCAATTGCTTGGCGTTCCGTAGATTGAAGAAATCTTGGTTGGATGGGTTTATTGTTTCTTGTCACTTTTGGTCTTTGCTCTCCCCGCTCAAGGGTCGAGTTGAGGGCCGTCATGTAGTTTCATGGGCGGAGCACGGCGCACTCTACAGTTTGTTTTCTACGCCACCACATTGTGGCACTAGCTTTACTTTCCCGTTTACATTGATCGGTTTCTTTCATACTGGAGACGGCTATGTGGAAAGCATTCACACTTGTCCGAATGTCGTCTTTTTTACCTTTGCGTAGGGCGTAGAGCGTGGATCATGGGCTTGTAGATATATTGTTGTCGGAACTGGCGGCACACTACCCCCAGAGCATATGGTTAGTACTGGGAGGTTGCGCTGGAGGGCGAATGTGACGGCTTGGAATTCAGCTAAATGATGACTTCGAATTCTAATGTGTATATGATGTGCTGTGACTGCCTCTTGGCTAAATGAAGCTTTCTGGGTTGAGCGGAAATATAACGACCAAACACGTGGATAATTCATGTAAAGCTCTAGGGGTATTTATCTGATTAATTAAACCCCCGCAAGTCGTTCAAAGTCCGCCGGGCGAGATCGCGCCAAGGCTGCTGGCTGGTTCGCTCGGACGTGTCGCGCTCCCTTAATGACGGAAGTTCCCACAACCGTCCTTGCGTCGTTGCTAGATTTCTCCTGCACCTTTTAGACAACCAAGATACTACCCAATCTTGTCATAGTCTAAGAGATTCTGGAGGCGTGCAGCCAAGTTTAAGACCCCAAAGTTTTAGCCTTCGCCCTCCAATCTGCTCCCGTCTTCCCGTTCGCTCCGTATCGGTCATTATTGTTGCCCGTTCACCTCCGATATTAGCTCCCGCAAGACCCTACGATCTCAAGCCTGACGCCGCTAATTATTTATCCCTTTGACTCAACCTCACAAACAAAGGAGCGGAGCATAAAATGAGAGCTTCGGGAGCCGTTACTGAACTCCGGTAGTCTGGTCCGAGAAGCATCTGCACGCTTGCGGCGCTTGTAGAGGGTCTCCTCTGCATTGGTATCACAAGGCTCATGGCAGAACTAGTACGGAAACTACAGTAAGATGAACAGTTGCAATCCGCATTGCCCATGCCTTTTTTGAGACTGAAATCTAACCATGGCCGTTAGAGAGCTCCAGCGACTTCCCGAAGATGTCCACCTATTCTGTCCTCGAGTGGGCGACGATACATCAATATACTACGAAGAAGATCTTGCTGGGTTCCCGCAAGATGAAGACGATGCGATAAAGCAGGACAGAATAAGGAAGCTCAAGGAAGTTGAGGAAAGGAAGTTGTTGACACTTGACTCGCTACAAATACTGGCATTTGATGGACCGGATGCTGCTCCATATATAGCATGGCTTAAGGAACGTTTGGACAATCAAATGACCTCTTGCGATGTCTGCATCCGGATCTTCCACAAGGCGAGAGCGGAACTTAAACATACTTTAGAGGAGTAAGTTAGGTTTGAGGGTACTCCGTCACTCTATGTCCTAACCTGTTCAGGCAATTTGATGAAGAAGAAGTAGCCCACTTTCTACATGTCTTCGATAAGATGAATATTGAACGAATCACGAGAGGTCTAGAGAGCGCAACAAGTGTTTTGCTGCAAACGGACCCACGACAGCGAGGTATAGGCGTCCTTCCAAATGATGCCATGTACGCTATTTTTGAGACCTTGAGTTGCGCAGCTATGCTCAATAACAATGAGCTCCTTGTGCGCCATTTTGACACGCCCTTTCGACTCGTGCAAACCAAACGGGCTCTCAAACTTACCACATATGTCCCTGCCATGACGAGTTTCATCTTTAGCGCAAATGAAAAGCGCTTGGAATGGGCCCTATACTCCTGGGCAAAATTTCGAAGGAATCTTACGAGCACTGAATTCGATTGGGCCGTTCGTGAACATCTTGTCAAAGCCATGCAGCGCGTTCACATATCTGCGCTAGATGTCAACTTTGTTCCAACATTTTGGACCGGACTCAGATTAATTGTCAACAAGCTTGACAAGGATCTCATCACACATTCACTCCGGGCTATTGACATCGACGTATACAAGCTTTGTTTGGAACACCTCCAGCTGGACTCACCTTGCTTCCTGGATCTCGTTTGCACAATGCAGCAGCTATTGGAGAAATCTCCAAGCGACTTCTGGGATGCCATGGGTGCCATCTCGCCTGTCACCATTATCGAGCAAATTTTCAGTAGTCCAGCACTCCGAAGTATCCTCCTTCAAGCCGGGGGACAGGATGATGCGGATTTGCAAACTCTAGCAGATGCTCTTTCCTGGGTAATGCCTTTGTTCACATCGATCAAAGCATCAAATATAGCCCCACCATGCAGAGCGCTTGCTAATCAATTCTTGGGTCGTCTTCAATCCAGCAAATTTCCCTCTCCAGCACGGGTATTCTGCTGCAGAATGGGGGTTCAGGTGCTTGATCACGCGTTCCGAAAGCTCAATGAGACTAAGACGCCAACCTCCTTCGTTGGCCAAGCTACAGTCGCCGAGATCATAGAACTCCTTGGCAACCACATCGACACAGTAATAGCAGACCTCAGACACTCCAACAGTTCACATTTACTGGGCCGGCACGCTAGAATCAGTCTTTCTCTCATCCAAAACGCTCTAGCTCTTGACTGTGCCTCTTTAGAAATTGAAAAGGAGATGGTCGCTAGAGGAGAGCCTATTCAGAGCGGAGCAAGAAAATCGGACGCAATATGGAACGCTGTTATCAAAGCCATCGATATCGAAAATTTAGAACTTGCTATCCGGATTCTCATGGGCGCAAAGCCTTTGGTGGGTCTGGAGAGCTTTTTCGTGAGACCTACTGAACCAACGATATCGCCTGCTGTCAAACACTTCAACAACAAATATGACTCTCTTGCACGATCTGTCACCGATACAGTCGAGAAATTAAACGATTTTGCTCCCGAACAACTTGATGCACTTTTCGAAACTCGAGCGTCTGCTTCTGCTGTGATTTCTACCTTGCTCTCTTCTAATGCGGAAACTCGACAAGCAACAGTTGAATTGCTCAAAGTCGTAAGCTCACAAGACGGAAGAAAAGAAGCGATCAACCACATATTAATTTCATTCTATTCCAACACTCTCAATTCCCTTTCAGAGTCCATCCGGCGCGTATCGCGGAAGAAGATATTCGCACCGGCCTTGAGCATGATAAAGACGTGTGCAGACGTTGTTGACCTCCTCTGCAATTCCCAAGATGGGCTTCTTCGCTCTCGAACCTTGACTTCAATGGAAGCAGAGGTAACGGAAGTCTTCTGGCACACACTTTGGGAAGCTCTTACGGCTATTTTCATGGCGACAGAGGGATGGAGCGTAATAGGATACAACAAAGCCGGAATGATGGAGTTTTGCCGTGATACTATGCAGTTCGCCGATCAGTTATTTGATCAATGCGGTATTTTTGCTACTGCTCTCAATGAAGCCGCGACGCGCGAAAAAGATCCCAAAGACCGCTCTGAGACTCTTAAGGATCTATTATCTTCTCCAGCCAAAACAGTAGATGGCATGGTCAAATGGCTTAGGTTGCGGGACGAGTTTCTCTCCAGCAAGTCCGTCACACTAATCAGCAAGCTTCTTATCCGACTACACGATGTTTCTATAGAAGTCGTAGAGGAGACTCTGTTCTACGTAGAAGATGTCCTCAAGGGAACCGTCCGAGCAAAGCTTAGCGGCCAACAACAGGCAGAACTTGAACGAGCCCTCGAAATTCACATGGGCCATTCTATAACGAAGCCCCCAGAACCCGCGAAGGCTCCGAAGCAAGGACTAATAAACAAATGGGTTACCTCCGGTTCTTCAATGCCAGAATCGAAACCGACTTCTGCGTCCAGCTCAGATGTTGACTCAGATTATAACAAGCTAATCTCCGCCACTACTGCTGGTGCCCAGGCTTTTAAGGCTAGGCAAGCGGCACTCAAGGCCAAGCATGCTTCTGCAGGCCCAGTCACACAGAAGATGGCCGTCAGAGGGGGTATTGATCAGGAGGAATTCAGGCGGAAACGAGAGCGGGAAAAACTAGAAAAGAAGAAACGAGACGCCGAGGCTATCGCACTAGCAAAGAAGAACAGTGCTCTTAGAGGCTGGTCAGATCATACTGCCGAAGCAGGCTCCGGGCTACAGGGCCTTGGTGTCTTGGGCAAAGAACACACTGTCAAAGGAGAAGGCATGATGGTATCATCAGACGAGAGTGATGATGATGCTGATCCTCTTGATGCTGAATTATTCGGACTCACGAAGAACTCAAAGAAGGGCTCCGGGTTAGCAGGTATTAAAACCAACATCTTCAACGGCGTGCCCCAAGTGCCGGTCAAGAAGAGGAGAGTTATTCGAACTGCCAAGGATATGCGTGCCCGGCTTGCCCCAGACTTGACATCGCTGCACAAAACAATACTAGCTTGGGATTATTTTCACAACGGAGACTACCCACCAAATTCCCGAACGGACATCTATTCTGCAGTGCCTAATTCCTTCCGTACACCGAATGAATACCAGGAAACCTTTACACCACTGCTCACACTTGAGGCTTGGCAAGGATTTGTCAAGGCTCGTGAAGAAAGTAGTCTTAAGACGTACACAATCAAGGTAGTGGCCCGTTCGAGTGTAGACGCTTTCCAGGAAGTTAGCAGCACGATGACATACATCGACAACAAGGATCTCAACATCTCGGAGGGTGATATTATCCTCATGAGTAAAACGCAGGATCCCTCAGCTCAGGTACCCCATTGTCTTGCCAGAGTTTTCCGCATCACGCGGAAGAAGAACCATCTCGAAGTTGCGTACCGTGTCGTCCCTGGAAGCCCACTGTCATCTTCGCTTGCTCCCAATGCTACAATTTATGGTGCGAAAATTCAGTCACTTACCCCGCTAGAGCGCGAGTATGGTGCTTTGCTAGGATTACAGTTCTACGACTTGTGTGATGAGATCATCAGAGCGAAACCGTCACCCTTACTCAAGTACACAGACAAGACGCTTGAGCCAATCATCAGCAACTACAACGTCAACAAAGCACAGGCAAAGGCTGTTAAGTCTGCTATAGACAACGATGCGTTCACTTTGATCCAAGGGTAAGCATTAGTTTTTATATTACTGCAGCTATAAAGCATACCACTGATACCTTTCCAGTCCTCCCGGTTCCGGGAAAACAAAGACTATCGTCGCCATCGTTGGTGCTATTCTATCCGATAGTTTGCGTCAGCAGGGCACGGCTATTGGGGTTCCGAGAGGCATCAACCTGCGTGCTGATGATTCTGCGCCAAAGAAGCTCCTTGTTTGTGCGCCTAGTAACGCTGCAGTTGACGAACTGGTCATGCGTTTCAAGGACGGTGTCAAGACATTAGGAGGACAGCATCGTAAGATCAACATTGTCCGAATTGGTCGCAGTGATGCTATTAACACGAACGTCGTCGATGTAACATTGGAAGAATTGGTGAACAAGAAACTCAATCTAGACCCTGCAAATGGAGCAAGCCAGAAGGAACAGATGCCCAAGCTCTTCCAAGAACATAAAGAAGTGTCGGACAAGCTTCGCGAAACACGAGAGAAGCTTGACTCGGGCCAGTTCAAGGGCGAAGAAGCCGTTAAGCTGAAGGAAGACTTCGACGCGTTTAGGCGGAAGAAAACACAACTTGGCACGCAGATCGACAACGCTCGTGACAATGAGGCCACGATGAATCGTCAGGCAGAACTGAATCGTCGTCGAGCACAACAGCAAATTCTCAACGATGCACATGTCATTTGCGCTACACTCAGCGGTAGTGGTCACGAGATGTTCCAGAGCTTGAACATTGAATTTGAGACCGTCGTTGTTGACGAAGCAGCTCAGTGTGTGGAAATGAGTGCGCTTATTCCTCTCAAATATGGCTGCGCCAAGTGCATCCTAGTTGGTGATCCTAAACAGCTTCCACCTACCGTTTTCTCGAAAATAGCAGCACGCTTCCAGTACGAGCAGAGCTTGTTCGTTCGTATGCAGGGCAATCATCCCGACGATGTTCATCTCCTTGATACACAGTACCGTATGCATCCTGAAATCAGTGTGTTCCCAAGCCAAACCTTCTATGATGGTAGGCTTTTGGATGGCGATGACATGGCTGTCCTCCGTGACCGGCCATGGCACGCTAGCAGTCTACTTGGCCCGTACCGGTTCTTTGATGTCCAAGGTCAACACCAAGCTGCACCGAAGGGCCATTCGCTCATCAACATTGCCGAAATTGATGTTGCTCTACAGCTTTTCCATCGACTGACATCTGACTTCAACAGCGTTGACTTTAAGGGCAAGATTGGTATCATCACACCATACAAGAGCCAACTACGTGAACTGAAAGATCGATTCTCTCGAAAGTATGGGCAGTCGATCTTCGACACTGTAGAGTTCAACACCACGGATGCCTTCCAGGGTCGTGAAAGCGAAGTCATCATCTTCTCTTGCGTCAGAGCGTCCCCAACAGGCGGTATTGGTTTCTTGCAGGATATCCGCCGTATGAACGTGGGTTTGACTCGCGCGAAGTCCTCGCTTTGGGTGCTCGGCAACTCGCAGTCTTTGGTCCGCGGAGAATTCTGGAGGCAGTTGGTGGAAGACGCGCGGAGCAGGGACCGGTACACGGAAGGGAATGTCATGGCTATGCTTCAGAAGCCCTCGTCGGCATTCCCGAGAAAGGGCGGCCCGCCGAAGTTTTCTAAACCACCTGTGAATGCACCAACTGGCCCTGCGCAGGACTCGAATAAGGTCCAAATAAAACAGGAAAATAGGATACAACCCATGGGCCTTACGATGAATGTCAAAGCATCTAATATCACGCGCCGGGGCAGCTCGTCTAGTAACGACCCTACACCCGTGAAGCGAGAACCGATGGAATCAGCCAACGGGAGCGGGAAGCGCAAAAAATACTTCAGCAGCGACGAAGACGTGGACATGAAAGACGTGCCGTCTGACTCCGAGGACGCTTCCAGCAAAGCCAGCGGGCTCTCAACTCCGGTTAACATTCCAGGTAGCGCAGCTAACGGCCCGAAGAAAGAAGCTGTCGATGAGGACTCGAAGAAAGATACGGGACGCCCGCTTGGAGGTGGCGGCGCGTCTGCTGCTGCTCCGCCGCGTCCGAAGATGCTGGTGCCGAAGCGGAAAAAGGAGGTTGATCCATTCATCAGACCTAATCGGCCTAAGAAACCTAGGTCAGGCTGATTGGGAAGGAGATGGGAATGGAGGCGGTGTTTTGGGCGTTTACGATGGAAGACTTTCTCAGCGGCTGGGATACGTGCTTTCTTGGTTGTATTGCTACTCTCGCAAAGTCAGTATGCCATGGCTTCCAGGGTCATTGGGCGGGTCCAAGTAATGGTATAGGTAGGTCCGAGCTTCATCATACATAGTTCGGGATGTTTCTGGGCTATATGTGGGCAAGGTGGGAACATGTTCGCATGCATCTGGCTTGAGCTTTAAGCCTAGTTTGGTTCAAGTTTAGGGCTTTAGTGCGAAGTGGCGCTTTTTCTACAGCGCGTCAAAAGCATTTTACGGGTGTTTGGCTGGTTATGTTTCTGTAGCATTTCCCCGGCGCTATATTCTATCTTGTTGAGTGCAAAGCGGGTTGATAGCGTAGCGGTTGGCTGCTTTTGGCTTGCTTTTGGCTTGCTTTCTAATGCAGCTGAAGCGTGGATGCAGTGGTACTGATGGCGGAGAAGGTGCTTGGCGGATGAGATGTGGGAGCATGCTCCTTTTGGGATGGCATGGCTTCTGGTGTGATTGAGTGAGTGACCTTGTGCCCGTGATGTCTTGGTATCGGAAGTGGGAGATTTGGGCGGGTCTCAGCGCAGCTCCCACCTTACCTACCTAGTTCCTGGGAAGATCCTACCCAGAGAAGGTCAGGCGTCGAACTTCTCCTCGGAGCAGCGCCCTCTATGAAGCCCGTGGGTGGAGTCGTGACAACCGGATGTCTGTGCCGGTATAGTCAATTTGCACGACATCCATATGTCCCACCGTTCTTGGTAGCACAACGTCAGCTCCACCGAGCAACCCCATATCGTCGTCCCCTTGAGCGTCCTTGAGCGTCCTTGAGCTTCCTTCGGCTTCCCTGGCCATCTTCCAACCACCATCTCCCTTTTCACTTGAATCAATGTTGCCCTCCAAAGCCACGCATCACCAAGTTAAGATTAGAGTGAAGTGAAGTGAAGATATCTTATTTCCGGCCGACTTCATCTCACCACAACCGTCCGGCAGCCCTCGATAATTTCTTGTCCCACTCCCACGCTTCTTCTGTTTTAACCTTCCCATTGTACCCCTCCGGCTCTTTGGACGCCCTGGAAACAATACAGTAGCTGACTTCGTCGTCCAGTCAGCGTTTGTCAGCTCTACTGTCGTGCAACCATCCTATGTTGACATCGACTGACCCCTTACCAGCCTTCGTCTTCTTCAAACAAGCTGCAAGCCACTTCTCCACTCTAGCCTTCGCCTAGGTGATACGACAGTTCTTTTGGCTGCGGCAGACTGCAATTCACCTCGGTAGCACTTTTCTGTGACCACCTGCATGAGTTGGCACGCCTCCATGAACCGTAGATGCTAGACTGCGTGCTACACGAACCAGATCTAATCGACACTGCGCAGGATATTCTTGTTTCACGCTTTGGGACTAATGAATTGACCGCACTCACGGTACTCAAGTTCAAGTAGTGGTTCATTGAAGTCTGGTACCTCAAGCATCTCTCTCAATCCGGACCAGTCCCAAAAGAGAAGCCAACAAACCACAAGGCCCATCTCTCATAAATTACGGGCAACACCCTGTGTGCTTGTCGCTGGGTCAGCACGTTCAACAAGGTTCCTCACCCTTTCGATCCCGTCTCACGCGCTGCACCACGAGAACGAAAAGAGTAGTAAAACGAACACCAGCTCGGGCATCTCGAAACCAAACCAATGCAACTCCCCGCACACCCGTCGCGCCGAAGCCCGACATTCATCAACCACACGCCGCGCACTTTCGAAATGGCCACTACGACGACGAGCCAAGACCCCCTCGACCCCTCATCTCACTCGCTCTCTCGCGCCTGCACCCAGACGACCTCGCGCGGCTCTCTGGAGCTGAGTCCCTTCAGCTCCTTTGACCAGCACTACTCCTCCACGTTCCACAGTGCCTCATTCGCGGACAGGAGCACTCCGCCTTCCGCCTATTACTCGGACTCAGACACCCGCCGTCACCGCCGCCGCCGTGCTGTTCACCCACCCAGCACCTTCACCTTCACCTCCACCTCCACCGGTCCGAGCCACAGCCACAGCTACGGCTCCAACGGCTCCCAGCAGTATTTCGCCGCGGTTCCCGGCCTGAGCCTGAGCCCACCAACCGCCGCCGACGACGCTGACGACGCAGCACCAGCGACATTCCCGGTGCAGCCGACTCCCTACTCCTGGGCCTCGAGCGACTCCAGCGACTTCGAGTGCGCCGTTGCGGGCGAGTATTCGCCGTATACGCACGATTTCCCCTCGAACCCCTCCAACCACTCCTCTGACCCCTCTAGCCCCTTCGCCACCACCGCTGCTGCTGAGCTGTCTGACGTCCGGCTGGCGATGCGCGCCCCGCCTGTTTTG
>KV748779.1:0-26156 GCA_001692915.1 Glonium stellatum | reverse complement strand
TTTCAAATCAGAGTTCTCATAGATTCACAGTAATTTTAACACTTGGTAAATATTAGACTTTGGACCGATGGTAGAAGGGGGGGACAAAAGTCTTTGTTGTACTAGTGAACAGCTTCGGTACGGAAAGTCCGAGGGTAAAGGTCTTTTCACTTGTTGGCATTGGGAGGACAGCGTAGGATCCAACAAGACAAACGTGAACCTTCAGCCACCGAAGTAAAATATTCCGACAAGCATCAAAAGCGATTAACTTCGAACTTTTATAACTCATTTCTGTTAAAGGTATTTATCTCACATAACTCCACCACTATTACAGATATTTGGCTAAGAAGCTTGGGTGTCGGAGATTTCTGTGACTTTGCTTGAATAGCTTTTATGTTAACAAGTTGAACAGCTAGAATGGGAAGGCACAGGGTGATATACTTTAGGTTTTTCTGCTCAGTTATATGTATTCAAATATCTGGAAATTATCTCGAGCGATGTTTGTTGTGAGAACTTGGTGTTCTGAGAAGTGCTCACTCGATGCTAAGAATTGCGCAAGGCCTATTACCCTCAACATTCCAGCCTCTGCATGTACTTAGTATAAACCACTAACTTCAAAGCAAATAAGAATGCAGGGTTTTATGCATGGATAGTGATATAATTTAATGCTGGCCAGATCACAAGTCCGTCTGGACGTGGAGCCTTCGGATTCCATGTGTTTGATGGATCACCCGGTGGCTGGAGGACCTGACCATCACCTGATAATTCCGAAGTCTGTTTATGTGTAAACCTCCGCTCCGAATGTTCCGCTCGACACTACGTTCCTCTTATAGAGTCTCAAGGCCTCGCGGATGAATCGTAGACGGAATCTTACTATCCTTTCATTCTCTCTAATTTGCGTTCTCGTCGCCCACCTCTACAATCGCAAGATGGCCAATACCACGAAATTTATCCCGCCGCAGTCCCTGGCAAAAACAGGAGCTATAGTCGTTGGATCTGGTCTAGCGGGCCTCTCAGCAGCTTCCCAGCTTATATCATACAATGTTCCCGTCCACCTTCTAGAGCGATCGCTAAAGCCTGGCGGTAACTCCATCAAAGCTTCGTCCGGAATCAACGGCGCGCCCACCAAGTATCAGGCTGTCCCAGATGCCGAATTCTATGGCGATACATTGAAATCAGTGGGAAAAGTGCTTGTCAATTCTCGTGATAAGCGCGAAAATCTCATCTCTGTATTGACAAATTCCTCGAGTGATGCCATATCCTGGCTTGCGGAGGAGAAAGGAATTGATCTTAGCAAGGTCGCCCAACTTGGCGGTCATAGTCGACCACGTACCCATCGAGGCTCGGGACAAACTCCTCCAGGCGCATCAATTGTGACAACTCTTCTTAATGCCCTTAAGACCAGTCCGTTGTTCCAGCTCAAGACATCATGTCTTGTGACCAGAGTGCTTAAGACTGGAAATGAGGTCACTGGGGTGGAATATACCTGTGATGGAGGGGAGTCGGAGGAGCTTTATGGCCCTGTAGTCTTTACCAGTGGTGGCTTTGCTGGTGATACTGAAGGTCTCCTTGGTCATTACCGGCCCGATTTAGCAGGGTTCCCCTCGACCAACGACCCCAAACCAGGTTCGCAAAAACTTCTCACAGATGTAGGAGCGCAGCTCTTAGATATGGAGCTTGTTCAAGTCCACCCCACAGGGTTTGTGGATCCCAAAAACCCCTTGACATCACTCAAGTTCCTTGCCGCAGAGGTCCTCCGCGGTGAAGGTGGTCTTCTCATGCTTGACGGCCGTCGGTTTTATAACGAGATGGAGACAAGGGAGAACATCACGAATGCCATTACACGTACTCCTGCCGCAGATGCTTCGCCAAGACAATGGAACATTCAGCTCGTTCTTGATGAGGGTGTCTACAACGCAGCAAAGTCACATATTGATTTTTATCTCTGGAAAGGCTTGATGCACAAGGCAACAGTAGCGGATCTTGGACCGAATGCTCTCGCCTCTATTCAGCAATATGCCAACTCCGCCGCAGGACTTAGTGTTGATCCGTTTGGTCGAGGTACATTCGCCAATTGGGCTCTGAGAGAAGTCGCGCCGGAGTCCATTGTGTATGTGGGCAGAGTGACACCCGTAGTGCATTTTACTATGGGTGGAGTGGTAATCAATGAGCGTAGCGAAATTCTCGGCGCAAACGACATCCCAATCAGAGGTCTTTGGGCAGCTGGCGAAGTTACCGGGGGGATTCATGGTGAAAATAGGCTCGGAGGTTCTTCTTTGTTAGAGTGTGTAGTATTTGGGAGGATTGCAGGTGACCACGCCGCAGCATTCTTTAATAAGTCCTATTAGTAGGAAGATATTCTTAGATGATGTAGGAATGGAACAAGGTAGGTGCTGTTTTATGCTTTGGTTGCAATCGGATTGCCTTACTTGGTGTAAGAAAGTTGTGGAGGACTTGGTGTTGGCTAATCTTAGGTAGGCATGGCGTTCTTGGACGAGGACTGGAATCTGCCTAATTTGGCGAGTTTGGAAGGTTATCCTCCGAGAATATCTTTTAACGTTCTACATACAATACGAGGGCCTTTAAAATTTGACTTAAAATTTGACACTGGTAGCCCGCTATTAGCTAAGAAAAACCCTAAGCTATGAAGGAATTAGGGAATTTGTCGACTCTATAAATAGTGTATTTCTAGTGCTGAGTATTTAATAGTTTTCTTGCCAAGAAAAATCAATTTACTGAAAACTTACCCAGCCTTTCCTGAAACGCACTTAGTGCAAGTCACAATGACAGATAGCGCTGTCACCGCCTCCTCTCGAGGCGTATTGTTGTAGTACTAAATGCTTACCTTAGCTCACCATAAACCTTGTTGTCGATTGATACAAATACTGCCCAATCACAATGAGACTTGGCGTATATCGGGATGCTGCTCACTCCGCACTTGATGCGTAAGCAGCGTCGAGTCACATCCAACATGAGGACAAATTCTCGGTCCTAATGCTTGAGCTATCAAAGAAGGGCCGATTCAATGCGTTGTCTAAACCGATGGAAGGCAAAAGGCAAGCACGAGCTTACCGCGTTCGATTTCGTCACTCCACTTGTCCGACGACCGCTGTAACTCCGGAAGACTACAAAAAGTTCGAGTTTTTCTTTGAGCCCCAACAGATATGGGTTAGAACACGACGGAACCGTACGTGATACAAAGTGCTGTGCATAACATCAGTCTGATTCGTTTTGTGTCCAGTTACATTTCACGACCAATCTAGGTCAATCTACTATGACAGCACCAATGTGGAGGATGACCCTGAAGTAGAAGAGGGTTTTGATGAGATATCAAATTCTGAAAAATCACCTTCTTCATCTCGTTCGTTACTTGATCTGGGAGCCGGGAGAGAGATCAGAGATGCTTCTCGAACCAAGGTACCGCAGCAAGATATTCAAGAATCTGTAGTGACAAGAAGCCCTTCTGCACACAACCTCCTATTCCTAGCTAGTACAGCTGTATCTGAGGGCGTCATTGCATCCCAATTAGCCGGGGAGTTTCAAATAGGATCCAGAGCAGCCACAGAATATCGGTTACCGGACAGATTATCGAATAGAAATTCGGTATCTTGCAAATTTGGCTCTGTAAAAGAAGCCGGTTTATTTCGTCACTATGTCGAAGACCTTGCGTCTTGGGTAAGCCTTTTATTTGAGAGCGAAATTGTAGTCCTGCCGTCATGAGTGGTGGTGAGACATCACCGCCCATTCAACGACGTCCCCTCGAGAGATGAGAATGACTACTGACGGGTTTATGTAAGTTCGACGTATGTGACCAACAGCGGCCCTTCGCACTTATTGTGCCTAGAATGGCAGCATCCAGCCCGATGCTTCTCAAAGCAATTCTCGCCCACTCCTCTCATCATATAAGTAGAGTAACGGACTCTAACCATTCTCTACCGTTCCAATACCAGGAAGAATGTCTTGGTTTATTGATTCCAAAGCTTCATAAGGATGATTACTTCAAAGACGAGAGCATAGTACTTGCTACAATCTTTCTTCGTTCATTTGGGGAGTTTGAAGATGTGGAAGCTGGCAAGTGTCACCTTTCTGGAACTTCTCTTTTCATTGAGGCTGGTGGAGACAACTTACTAGGGCAACGGAATAGAGCCCTCGATGCAGCGTACTGGATACATCTGCGCCAAGAAATCTACTATGCTTTGGTTGAACGGTGTAACATTCGCGCCAACCTTGATGTCTCTCCTTCCAACTCACCTGCGGACCCAAGAAACGACACTGATTGGTGTAATCGTATCGTGTGGATTTGCGCTCAGACCTTCAGGTGGGCATTTGGGGGAAACAGCACTGTTGATCGCTGGCGAGAGCTACAATATCTGGTTAGGGAGTGGGAGATCCATCGCCCGTGCACATTTGAAGCCATCCTGGACTTGCCCGGGCATCCGAGCGCCAAAGATTGGAATGCAGAACTGTGGTACTCTCATAATGAGCATGGTCTGCCTCTCGTCCACTGTATTAGTGCACCTGTACTAATGACCCTTCTTCATGTAGTTGATGCAATGCAGTATTTGCTTATTGCAAAATTGATCCTCATGATTCATGATCCTACAACCCCGAAAATGGGGTTGCAAGCACAATCCGCGGCAGTCAATATTCAGGTAAACATTTTATTTTATTAAATTGTATGTGGTGCGCAATGGATGGGTCATACTAACATGTCTTTAAAGGAAATGACTCAGGACCTTGTCCGGAAAATGTGTATAACAGCTAAGTGTGCGAATTTCATTCCAGCAAAGTTCCTGGCGTGTAATACTTTATTTGCTTGTAAGTTGGCGCGGCGATTAAGTTTAAGACAAGCAAAATTTCAATGTACGCATATACTGACTTGAATAGGTGGCTCTGTCTTTACTCGAAAGCAAGATCGAGACAATGTGATTGATTTTTTGCGGAGCTCTGAGCGGAATTATGGATATGCAACACGCCGACACGTTGATGCTATCTTAAATATATGGGATGCGAGCCCTTAATACCGATAGCGCTAGCGCTTGGCCGTGCAGGGGTCTCCTTATGTGACTTTCCGATTATGAAGATGCAGAATTGCAAAATTGCCTGATCGGTCGTAATTGGAAGGCTGGCGCCCTAGACCAGTCAGCACGCGTAACCCATATTTGACCTACATCTTAACATAACCAATAACTTTCTTTCATTACTATCCAGAGACTCCGCCTTTATGCAGCTGGCGCTTTGGTAGCACGACTCTTCTGCATGGATCTGCCATAGGAACTTTTATCGGCCCTACAGCGCGTAAATCAGTCTCTCCCTCACCCCTCTAACTCGACCACCCGCAAGCGAAAACTACGACGGAAACCTGACACCATGTTTGCTGCCTGATCTTATGCTAGGGTCACAGTGTCACCAAATCCCTCACCGTCCATCGCACCATTTCATATTTTCTAATTTCGAGATACTACAAGCAATGATTGCAATTAGAGCAGTAGAAGGGATCCCGACCTACTGGGGCGCGCTTGAGTTAGCTGTTTAGATAAAGGGAACATAGAACAAGGGGAAGTACGCTATTTTACAAGATGAGTTTCTCCAATCAGCTCTTGCGCACTGATACAGCTAGAGATAACTCAGCCGCTCATAGGATTTATAATCAAATCTAAGTATTAAATCTACTCTATACACTCATTAGACTGGGTATCTAACTATCATCATACTTAAAAATTCTAGTTGATCTCTGAGAACTCGCCGGCAAGCTAATCAACTACTCTCATGCTTACTCCTGAGATAATCCTCTACAGTACCATCCTCTACGTTACTAATCAGCTGGTTCAAATTGTTCCGTTGCTCCCCAGCGCGCCTTTCCTCCGGAGTATTTGATTCCGATGAAGAAGAGGAGTCAGACACTCGACGACCAAATCCGAGTGATGACAGAGCCGAGTAAAGCGAAGAAGCCAAGTATCCCGCGGAGCTTGATGTGTCCGGTTGCTTTGCCTGCTGGGGGTCTACGTTTGCCTCAACGCCCTTCACGCTGGTTGGTTCGGCCTGTTCTTTTTCATCTCTGATATTTGAGCGCGGCGGGATACTGTCAGATAATGACCGACTCTCCGTCGGCGATTCGCTTACGGAGCTCTGACTTGACATGACGTTCTCATCTTTCAACGCGGCTTCCAAATGTTCACCAAAGAGCAGCGTGAATACAACGAGAAAGCACACCTCGCCAGTGTTACGGTTTTTGAGCACATAGCGCAACGTGTGCGTCTTGTCGTCAATGTATTTTGCAATAGATATTGAGAAGCCGGGTATCCTGAGCGCAAAATCTGAACATTTGTTAGCTAATCCCGGGATTCAGTTCTGAGTCTACGTAACATACTCGCAAAATCCAGATACGGATTGAAGAAATCAGCCTGATACAACCTGCCCTCCTCAAACTCAAAACTCTCTATCTTGTCCTTCTTTAGGAAATTCTTTCGCCGCTTTTCGGGTCGAATGGGTAAGCTATGCTTCTCTCTGATCTTCTCACCGCTTCCATCCGCGCCCTCTACAATCACGCCGGCTCTATCTTTTTTTAGGGCGATCGCGAACTGTTGCTCCGCTGGTGTCTCGGTCACGTGCTCGCCGATCCTGAAGGCAAAGAAACTCGAGAGTGCGGGACCGTAAAGATACGGCTTATCTGAGTATGGATCGCTGTAAATTCCGGGATCTAGAATCGTGGTGACGATTTTCATTGCTGTTTTAAAACCCGGTGGTAGGCGGTCTCGGATCGGGCGATCAAAGTCAAAGCCCATAACCACATCCTGGCCTGGTATAGGCTTCTTCGGCACGAACGAGTAGTCAATAGAGTAGCGATCGGACTGATGCGTTGGGTGTGAAAAATATTCACTTGTTGATGGAGAAGACTTTGGGAGACCTGGAGTAATCAGCTATCGTGACTCTAGAGCCTTTACGAACTGACTGAGCGCACTGGCTCATTAAGTTGTATTTACCATGATAGTCGCGTATGCGGACCTTTATCCAGCAGGCCATTAAGTCGTTCTCCACAAAAATCGCTTCATCACTGTTGACATTAACCACCTTGTGCGTTGAGGGGTCGTAGGAAGGTCCGGCTGTAACTTGCAGGAGGTACTTGTCTGTTTGTTTAGGATCGACGATGGCGGAGCTGGGAGAGCTGTTGCGAGAAGCGGATTTACCTAGGACGACCTTGGTCGTGGACGCCATGGTACAATTAAAGTTGAAATCCTACAGCGGCTGTAAGCTCTGGCGAACTGGAGAAGCCGTTTCCAAAGATGCCGCAAGTGTAAGATGTTGAAGTTGATGAACTAGGAGGAAAGAATGCAGTGTTGGCGTGCCTGCCAGGTCAACAATTTGCAAGGCTTCTTCCCATGATTTAAGTACACTGGCTTAGGCGCATCGCCACACCTGTTTCGCTACATACTGCGTATGAATCGCCGCAGGAACTAAGCCATCTTAACGTCCGTAACTTCGTTGACGCGTCAAAGGTTTCGGCAAGCCGTGCAGGGCCTCATGACGGCATGAGGCATCAGTGTGCAGTAGCGCAGCCAATGAGACGGCTGCAAAATAGGCTTATTCCTGTAGCTATCATTGGCTCCGATGCCTCCTGTCATCAGGGGAATTTGTAAGAGGGGGCAAGATGCGGCAAGAGTACGCAAGTATAAGGCGAACGAGACAAAATAGTATAACGTTGATTCTAAGGAGCCCGGGAAGGCTATTTTACGCACGTACCCGAGCACCTATCGACTACTGTTTTCGGAATCCACTCATTTCACGTGATAAGTAAGCGCTGTTCCTATAGTCGCCTTATTTAATTATTTTCTTCGGCCATTTCAGGCTCTTTCTTTCTCTTTTAATAGCTGATGCGCGGCTTCAAACATTTAAATGCAAAAATTCTCTGTTGTAACGTGACCTTCACATGCGAGCTCTTTCAAGTTTTTGCTGTTGACGGACGGGATTCTCCGAAGTCCAAACCCCTCGAGGACGCTCCGGCATCAGGGATCAAGAGATGGCGGGCGTAGTGGGGTACGAGGGCATGGAGGGGTAGGCAGTGTATGCATGGTCAGTATCGAAATCACATCTTCGCCATAAGCCCCTCTTATCAAAATGTCAAGATCACCAAGCTGATAACGGTTGACAGCGGGATATAACAAGCGCTCCCTCCTCCTAGCTATGCCTCTCCGTAATTCTTTTACCATTCGTACCTCTACTACCACTGCCAAAGCCTATTACCGACCCACCCATTGCGCTCGGCATTGGTCCCTTACGCCGAGCCGCCTAACCCTAAGCCTCAAGCTTGATCTCGTCGGGTGCTAGTGCAGCATTCTCACATCATACGAGCTTCCTCAGAAATCCCCTCAAACCCCGTGATGTAATACCGCTCGAAGAGCTCGGTACCGCGGAAGCCGCTTTGCGATGGCCATGAGTGCCAGCAAAAACACCAAGGGATAGATGAGAATGTGACAACTCATGGGGAGTAAGCCTGCAATTTGGATGGCCACAACCTCGGGCCACAACTCACGCCTCGTGCCCCGGAAATATGGAAGGAATAACAGACTCCACCACGTCGGGGAATTCAGCTAAGTGGATGTGGAACCGCATACATGATCTCAAGAAACCGCCGTGCAATCCTTAGCACGAGAGAAGAAGTTTATTTACCGCAGACTATCCTTGATTTTTACAGTCAGTTCTTTCTTATCCACCATAAAGGATTTCCGTGCTTTCTTACCTCAGTCCAGCCTAGCTTTTTATATTCTATAAAGCTCCTTACACAAGGCATCACTACATCACTACCCTAGCCCTCCCATATATTTTCCCAGAGCAAGGCCTCGCGATACCAAATCAGCAAAGTTCTAGCACAGAAATACATATCGACTCGAAGCCATGTCACCAGCCGCTATCACCTCCGCGACTCCTCTGCCATCCTTACCTAGCAAAACCGACCTCATCTCTTCTACTAGGCCTATAATAGCGCCCTCCACAACTTCCTCCCTCGCGGTCACCACTCCTAAATCCCCTCTGGTTCCCGCTTGGGTCCAGCCCGACCTCTCACGCCTCCTCCGCGTCGAGCACATGCCCGGCTCCTTCGCCTCGCGCGCCGTGTCTCTTGTATCCCTCCCAGCCGGCGCCCTCTTCGCACGCATCACGACCCCGACCCCTTCCACCTGCGCCTACACAAGCGTACAAGCGACCAGCGACCTGCATATAGAACTGAACTCCGACCTAGTCTACATAAACCACTCGTGCCGGCCGTCGCTCGAGTTCGACATGGCACGCTGGGAAGTCCGCGTGGCGGCCGACAAGGACGCTGGACTTCGTGCAGGCGAAGAGCTAACATTCTTTTACCCGAGCACAGAGTGGCACATGGCGCAGCCGTTCGAGTGCCGGTGCGGAAAGAGCGTATGCATGGGGAAAATCACGGGAGCGAGGGACATGAGCGAAGAGAATCTGAGCAACTATTGGCTAAATGTGCACATTGAGGAGCTGCTTGAGGAAAGGAGAGTAGCTAGGTATAATGGTAATGAGGAGGTAGCGAATGGGAATGGGAACACAAACGGACATGCGATTGAGAACGGCGAAAGCGCCTAATCAGGACTGGCATTGGTCGGGAGGCTGCATTGTTTTGCGAAGCTCAAGGAGGGTTTGTGTTAGGTCACTGCTGGAGTTGAGGGAAGAGAAGGGAAGATGCCTCGGGAACATTCGGATAAAAATCACAAGGATAGACGGCGGCTAGAGTGCGCTTTTTAAAATTATATTAGCAAGAAAGAAGGAGCTGAGTAAGGCTACATGAAGCTCTCTAGCGTCATTCCGTTCCCTTTTAAGAATAGCACAGCTTGCATTCATGCCCGACATACTTGCATAAGAAACCGACGTCCTAGTCTTGTTAGTCCTTGGCGAGTCCCGCTAGTCTGCTTAAATGACATTATGCTTAACCCATCCATTATTCTAGGTACTCACGTCGTACTTGCGTCTCCTAAATTGTTCTTTACGTCATCTGAGGGGTCACATATGCTCAGCGAACTGCATGTGCTCCTTTTATTTTTTCCATATTATAGTAAGCTTATACCTGCTAATACCTACTGCAGTTCATGGAATTCCCTTCCAATGGCCATATTTGAACCCAGACTCAAACCCATATTAAGCCAGAAACTTAGAGTACATGAAAAAGCTGACAGCAGGGGGAAAATGAAATAGATTAGCTCACCATCATTACTGCAGCACATATACAGGACTGCAAAGCAAATATTAGCTTTCTCATGCACGTGTCCTCAAAGTCCAACTCTCCCCTTTACACAATCCTGATCCTGGTTTTCTCCACTTGTGCAAAATCCCCTGGCCACACCTGCGCTAGCCCTACCCTCTTGAACACGCCTTGTGCCTCATCATGATGTAGTAGCAGGCCATATCCGAGCGCAGGCCCACCAGGTGCACGAGTAGCCACCAGCAAGCACACAACTGGCGCCAGCAGTGCTGCCTCCGGGTCGTCGTAGTCAGCACGAATAAGGTCAATCGGCGGAATACGGCGCGCAGCCTCCTCCATCTGTTCAGCATCCTCTTTACGGAAGCCGAACATAGTATCAAGGGCACGTACATGACCCGTGATCTCGAACATGCCGAAGTCGACAGCGCCGAAGGGGTCCGGGCCGACAGGATGATTGTAGACAGCGGGTGCCTCGAGATGGATTTGGTCGAAGGGCGAGCAGAGGTAGTGTACGGCGCCGTCGACGCTGGCCCAACTCCAGGTGGGTGCGCGAGGATGTGCAGGGCGCGGGAGATGACCTTTCGTGCCGTAGGGGGTCAGGAAGCCCGTAGCGCTCCACATCAGGCCTGCGGGCAGGTCGTTCGCCCAGAGTCCGCCGACGTAGGCGTCGTTGCAGATGGCGGCGAAGCGGCGCGCTACACCTGATATCGCCGGCAGCTTATCGCTCTCTTCGGTGAGCTGCCGTTTCGTGTATGTCTCGATCATCCGATACCAGCTCCCGTGCGGCTCGCGCGATGTCACGGCGCGATTGGAGGCTTCCCAGAGAGGGCTATCGGATGTTAGCCGCTGCCGCATATCGCCTGCGTCGTCGTTGGCAGTGAATTGGGCTCGGGTGCGGCGCTCTGAGGAATTCTCGCTGAGCATTCCGGCCGAGCATTCCCAGTGCGATTGATCTTGGCCGAAATGCAGGATCCGATGTGGGAGTATTCGTTCTTGCAAACACCAGCCTCGTGTGCTCAAAGAACCTGCGAGAACATCTTCCTCAAATGTTGACAGAACACGGTCGGATACAAAGAATTGTCCGGACCCTCCTTCACGGCTGTCCGTAAGAGGAACTACCACTGTGTTGATTGCAACTCTTGGATAGAATACGCCACTGTTGCCACATGCTGTGATTGATGCAGATATTGTGAGTAGAGCGTTTTCATAGATATCTGCCATTCTTGCCAACTCTAGCACTTTGTCTTCATGGGAATCCTGGATTATGCATATACTGTCAATCCAAATGTATCTCTCACCAAGTTTCCGGGTTATTGTTATAGCATCTTGGAATGTCTTACACAGAGAACCAATTTTTATTTGCCTCTTATAATCCTCAATCGTCGCTTGCGTGGTCCGCGTCACTGAGGCCGGATCGCCCCATCGATAGGACAATGTCAAGTAAGCGCCTCTTCGATGCTCGCTTTCGTCTAAAAATGGCTCCTGGGACCCGTCTTCGGGGCCAACATCAATCAACCTAGTTGGGGAGAATGGCTTCTGCTCTATCTCGCCGCCGCCTGCAGCGGGCAGCCTCTTTACACAGCACTCGCTGTGATTAGTTACGCAATCATCAAGCCAGGCTTTTGCCGCTGAAATGTCCTCTGCTGGCCGAACTATTCTTCCGTTTATCTTGGATAAGGCCGCGTTGCTGGCATTCGCTTCCGCTATTGTAAGTATGCATATATGCATATTCATATGTCGGGCTACTCACCACTATCGATAAACAGCTGTAAATCACTACATCTTTCAGCAATTATATTCTCACGCTCTTCCTCAATGCATGGAAATGCAACGGTGAGGCACTTCGTGCTGCCACGTACCACCAAGCTCCGCCTATCATCCGGTTGAAACGACTCTGGCTCTAGGAGAGAATTCAAGAAAAGCGTGCAGAGCGGGCAATGCACTGCAGATGCCCGCAAATCATTGAATGTGGCATGGTGAGGTATATTGACCTTGCTCGTAGTCAATTTAAATATATCAAGCTTCGTACAGACTACGCATAAGGGTTGTCTGCAGAACTCTTCCTCAAGTATCTGGCTTGGCTGATAAGACTCAATAAGATTGCGGCGGCTGATTTTCAGAGGCTTCCCGGGTGTATAAGATTCAATATTGCCAGATGGTCTCAATGTCATAAGTGTGGCGCCTTTAGAGGTGGCAATTCGACAGTTGGTGCAGCCGGGCACACCACACCCAATGGCAACGGACCCTTTCGGGGGGGTTAAATTCATTCAGTGATTGTAGAGCTACATTTTAGGTGTTACTTACCTGCTTCGTGTGCTTGAGCATCAGGGCTTTTTAACCCGTTATGTATCGTAAACGTCGTCCCCTCTGGCACCTGAAACGTATCGGCTGCATTCCACGGCATAGTTTTAAAGAAACAACGTCCACAATGATGATTGAGATGAACTGAGCCGTGATAAGTTGTTGAATGCTACAAAACTCGAGACTACAAGTGAGGACAAGGCTTCGCCCTATCGCACGACATTTGGGTAAACACCCGCAGATTAGTCATTGATGCATATGAGAAATGTAACATGCCTATCTTGCTCCGCAGCATACTTAAAGAGAATAAAAAGAAACTCCGAGGGACTCGAGGGACTCGAGGTATTTTAGCTCACATCGGCGTGTGCCACGTGCTGCCTTTGGGCATCCAGCTGAAAATGATACGGGGGGCTGATGCATCCAGACGCTCTTGGGCCAACGTTCATGATGTTTGAGCCTAGTATAAGCGCCACAGTCGCGAATGATGCCAAATACCCACTGTCTTGGAATCCTTGGGGCCTACCATAGATAGGCAGTTATTCGTCCTGGTACACTTAGACGATAACCACCAAAATCAGAGCGCCTCGAGACAGCGGTGGCTTTGTATCGTAGAAGAAAAGCAAACTCTAACCCCGCATACATCTCATTTCCTCTCAATAAAGTTCACCTACCACCTTCCTAGTCTCATCTACCCCATGCTTGAACAGAAAAAAACGCCAACGACTTCCGTGTAGTTGTTGTAGATAGTTAATACGAGATGGCGCCGACCCGCTAATTTATCTCGGGCGAGAGG
Organism: Glonium stellatum; assembly: GCA_001692915.1. Taxonomy (NCBI): domain Eukaryota; kingdom Fungi; phylum Ascomycota; class Dothideomycetes; order Gloniales; family Gloniaceae; genus Glonium; species Glonium stellatum. The sequence goes on along the minus strand of KV748779.1, from coordinate 12,873 downwards.
GTGCACGGGCGGCGGAGGGAAGAAAATCCGTTTTCTCCACGTCGAACGCTGCGGGATATATTTATAATTTACTCAGACTGTTGGAACTGTGCGTTGCTGTTAGAATTAGTGGGCTTGTTTTGTGCTGTTCCTTTGATTTCTTTCTTTGATTGCGGGTTTCTCATACTCATTGTACTATATATGCTCAACATGTCTCTACTCCTTCAATTAGAAACAAAGGTCTTTGAGCAGTGCGATAGCAAGCTTTCGATTCAGATATGACATCACCAAAAACTATACTAGTGACACTGATTATGGCTGGTGTTTTCAGACCGAGAATTTGTGTTCACAATATTGTGTAAAGTTACGATAAGTTGAAGAGGGTGGTACCATGAAATCCAGACGAAGCCATTTTATGTATGACCAGTAGGATCTAGATGGATAAAAAGTCAGTAAGAATATTTAGATAGAGTTTCCGAGTCTCTTCAAAGATGTGTTCTCTTGTTCGTTACTTAGCGGTACGGTTTCTCCAAGTCTCAATGGTTGATCATTTCTGTCATTCATCGCCGAAAGGTAAATCTCGGATTCACCTCTATTCACCACCACGTTGGACCATCATGACGGAATGATGGGTAATCCTCATCAAGTGAACAGCCGAATACGAAATTCATCTCACTCACACAGTTTCTTTCCTCCTACAACTTCATCTAAGAAATACCTCCAGCCTTCAGATTCTGTACCAGTCACACTACCTCAGCAAATACATACAAGTATCAGCGCTACAATCGCTATACATAATGGCTTTTCAAGAGATTTTGCTCAGCCTCTCCCTGTTCACGTTCGTCTGGTCGATTTTCGTGGTACGTTTGCCAATGGTATCGCATGTTTGATGCTACTGCCAGTCAATGTTAACCATGAAATACCCATTACCTCTATTTTCTCATTGAGTCCGCTGACTCTCATCTCTTAAAGTTCACAAACACTCGCGTCCCAAAGGCCCATGATCTTTTCAGCAAGGTATGTAGGGTTGTTTCGCGCACTCACCGCACGCTCACATAATGAGCTTGAGATATCCCCAAATCTCCCTGCCCTAACATTTAACATGCTAACTCTTCACATGCAGTACCTCGAACTTGTGGATCAAGATCTCACAGCTTTGAATTACTGTATCCTCGTATTCGCTTTCCTGTTCCTGTTATACTCAGCCGAGAGTTCGTTCAGTGTCTCAACCCCACGCCCCATCTCTGGGGCCCTCAATAAGACAAAGGAAGCGATCAAGATTACATTCAACGGTCTTCTGGAAGTACTTGCGTTTGTCAAAGCAGCCCCAAAGTCGCAATTTGGCCGTATCGTCACTGTCACTGTTGCAGTGACGGGATTTATCCCTGGATACATTATCGGCGGTACCGTCTTTATTCTCATCTTCAGCATTATTGCCGGCTCAGTCCTGCTCTTTTATTTCATCACTGTCGCCGTTATCCACCCTGTCTGCTCTACACCCTGCATACGTCGTCTGGTAGTGGCAACATGCATTCGTGCTAAGAATTTCTTGCGAAAGAGCGTCTATATTCTCGGTTACGTCCTTTGTCTCATAACTTGCTTAGCGATACTAGCCATATTTTATGCATTGAAGTGGTTTGTCCGCTCCTTCATTGCACTCTTCAGCGAAGACAGGCTTGAGCACCATTACGGCACGGCACGGAACCCAAAAATCTCCAAGGAGCAATTGGAAGCCGAAGAAACTAAAGCGAAGGCTGCAGAGAAGTCCAAATGGCAAGCGGAGGAAGACGCGAAGCGCAAGGCGTGGTTTGAAGAACAGGCTCGTGTCCATGCTTGCCTCCAGCCTTTGCCTAAGCCGCCGCGCAAGGTATACGCGAAGAGCAATAAGCCCATTTATTCTCCGCTACCCGCCGACTGGCACTTACCGGTATTTATATGCCCTCCAAACCCTGGCCGCCCAGCCCACCTCCAAGAAGCCTTAGATAGGCTAGATGAAGTTTTACCTTCTTCAGCTCCGCAAGCGCCGCCACCTCTTACGCCACCATCTGCCGCACCACCGGCAGTTGCTCCGCCACCTCCCGCTCCGACGTCTTCTGCTCCGCCCTCGGCTCTGCTAGTCTCTCATATCCTTCCGCCCCGCCTACCACTCCCACTCGGACTGGTCACGCTGCCTCTTCCTCCTCCTCCTCCTCCTCCACCAGCAGTTCCTCTCCTACCAACCGCCCTCGCCTTCCAGCCACTTTCACCTCCCCCGACTTTCTGGCCACAGTGCCTTCAAGTCATCCACGATGAATGCGGGAAACATACGCATTTCATCAAAGCTGCTGGCAGGGCCAAACCTGGCCCTAAGCCAAGGATGACTAAAGTCGGGAAGGCCCCGGCTAAACACGTCGTCAATAAGAAGATTGGCGACATGCTTTGCCGGGGCCTGCGCGAGGTGGAGGCGGCAAGCGCCACTACTCGGGTCTGGTTCGAAGGACATGATGTCCGAGTATCAGGTCTGAGGACCTGCCCGAGAGTGGTGCGGGGGGTGGAGGGTGGTGTATCTGAGGTGGGTGAGATTGGCCGGGGCGGTGCAGGGGGTGTGGGTGAGGGTGTGGGTGCGGGCGTGGGTGTGGGAGCAGGCGTGATATCCACGCCTGCCCAGGCACCCACAGGCCCAGGCACCACCCAGAACCAGCCCCCTGAAGGAACTCAAGCACCAGACACGAGTTCAGAGCAACCAGCGCCCCCCAATGGGGGTGCTGCAGAAGAGAAGCAGAAATTTCTGGACGAGCTAAAGAGCAAGGTGAAAGCATTTATGCCCATTGCGGGCGGGCTGGTCTTCGCTGCTTATGATAATCAGAGTCTGAAGGTTCCCGCAAAGCGTGTCCAGCAGCACCTCGCTGTTTTTGATGGCTTCGAGAGCAAGAAGTTTACGATAACAAAGGCAGAAGCGGGGAAATGGGGCAAGACGATTTACGATCTCTATGATGAGCTCACCACGGCACTGAATTCTGGATCGAAATCGAGCAGTAGCAAGGACGGACGGGCGGTGATAGCTCAGATTGTCCGGATCGCCCAATTGATCGGGATGGAACTACCGCAAGACAGGCAGAATTGAGGTTGAAAAGAATAGGCATCACGTGTATCTCGAAAGTGGGATGGTGGCGCTTTTTTTCTTCCCCACACACGGCTGTCTCGGCATTCTACGCTGCGCCTCTTTTTCTCCAGTCTGCCTTGGAAAACCATTGGCCGATTCAAAGGCAACACCCATTTTCGCACCGTCCAAAAGTCTGAAGCATGGAACATTCTCCGCTTTCCAGCTCCGTCTTGTTTCTTCTCTCGTCTTGCCGCACTTATTTCACTTCTCTAAATTTCTCATCTTCCGAGCTGCCTCTTGACCAGGGCTCCTACCTATCTATACGCTCTACTTCTATCTTATCGGCATCTTATCACCATACCCGATCCCTCATCCTAATTATTGATGCTCCCCGAAAATGCATCACGCGACAGTCTTGCAAGCTCCCCAGAATCTTCAAAGAATTCTCAAAAAACCGAATCGATAGTAACTAGTTCAAATACTTCAAAGGAATTCTTACACGGTGATGGAAATATCTGCCCCAGTTCCGACTCAAGCAATCGATCCTCAACCGATGAAAAGATAGACGCTAACCCTCGTGGGCGGTGGCAAAACGAACAAGCTCTTCTTCTTAATACTAGCCTTCAATCCGGAACCACATTACCCTGCATTGATGAAGACGAGCAAGCCCGCCTTGAAAAAGGCAAGCCCGTGTCATGGCGCTCGCTTCCTCGAAAGGACCAGCTGCTCATTCTCGCGTTGACAAGACTTTCAGAGCCTTTAACCCAGACTTCTCTCGGTGCATACCTCTTCTACCAGCTTAAATCATTCGATCCTTCTCTTTCAGATGCCGCTATTGCCTCTCAGGCAGGAATTATACAAGCAGCATTCCCGGGCTCGCAATTTCTGACTGCCATGCTGTGGGGCCGGATTGCCGACTCAGAGTGGGGGGGCAGAAAAAGAGTCTTGTTTGTCGGTCTTTTAGGAACAGCATTTTCCATAATAGGCTTTGGTTTTTCAAGAAGCTTTACGAGCGCCGTTATCTTTCGGTGCCTGGGCGGCGCTCTGAACGGGAACATAGGAGTGATGAGAACAATGATTGCAGAAATTATCAAAGAGAAGAAATATCAGTCTAGGGCTTTCCTTATTCTTCCTATGACTTTTAACATCGGAGTCATCATTGGCCCTGTTCTTGGTGGTCTTTTAGCTGATCCGGTCGGGAGCTACCCATCCCTGTTCGGTCCTGGCTCACCACTCGGTGGCAAAAACGGAGTCTATTGGATGACCAGATGGCCATACGCACTTCCGAATCTCATGAGTGCCGTTTTCCTCGTCACATCCGCTTGCGCCGTCGTCTTCAGTCTTGAAGAAACCCACGAGACTCTCCAGCAACGGCCTGACTACGGTCTCCGCTTTGGCAAATGGCTGCGCAGGAAACTTTGCGGTGGAGCAAGATCGCACGGCTACAATGCTCTCCCTGGAGATGATAATTTTGTCACAGAACGTCTCTCGACAGATCTAGAGCTTCAACCAACTCCTACAACCGCTGCTTCACGAACAGGCCAGCTTTCTGATAAACCCGCCTCGCCTATTCGTAGACGCAAGCTTCCTTTCAACCGCATATGGACCCGCAATGTCATCATCACACTCATCTCTCATGGTCTCCTAGCCATGCACGTCGGCACATTCAACAGCATCTGGTACATCTACTTGTCCACACCGCGGTTTGACCCTGCACATCCCGATCCTCCAAATCATGTCCAGCGCGGCCCCATCCACTTTACCGGCGGCCTATCTCTCCCACCACCGCGTATCGGTCTAGCGCTTGCTATCCTTGGGTTCATCGGAATTACAATGCAGCTATTACTATACCCGCGGCTCAGCCATCGACTGGGAACCACCCTATCCTACCGGCTTTCCATCTTGCTCTTCCCAGTCGCATACACGCTCTCGCCCTATCTTTCGTTGATCCCCTCGAGCACCAAGGCGCCTCACCCGGTCTCCGGCGTTCTAGTGTGGGCGGGCATTGCCGGAATTCTCTTCATTCAAGTTCTTGCACGCACTTTTGCTTTACCGGCCGCTACGATTCTCGTAAATAACTGTTGTCCGCACCCTAGCGTGCTCGGGACTGTTCATGGCCTCGGGCAGAGCGTGTCGTCGGCGACAAGAACTGTCGGGCCGATCCTTGGTGGGTGGATATTTGGTCGCGGCTTGAAGCTGGGTGTTGTTGGGATGGCTTGGTGGTTCCTTGCGGGGATTGCTGTCATAGGATCGATTGCGGGGCCGTTCGTTAAAGAGGGAGATGGTCATGAAATATTGCTAGAAGGGGAAGAAAAAGAGGAAGGAAACAGGACTGTGAGAGGGAGGAGCTGAGTCCTCGGGACCAGATAAGATGAGGGGGAATTAAAAATACCTAATAAGGGATATAGAGCTCTAGTCGGCTTAGGAGGAAGACATGAATGGCGGAACGCGCTGGAAAAGCTCGAGCAGCAAAGCCACAGAACTCCAGCGAGGCGCGCTCGGAAAAACTCAAGTTTACACAACACAACCCAACAAGAGAGGAGATTTTACTCAAGCCATTAGAGTGAGGTCGAGAACGCATCATTGGTTTACCATCGTGGCCAAAATTTAGCACTATATACGTCACGACTTCGAATTTGGTTCACGATGGTGACTTGTTTCAATTTTCTTTTTCAGACACTGGTAGAGGATACATTTCCGGTTCTGAACAGCGAGTTTTCGGTATTTTCTTTATAAGAACAAGCGATATGTTTTATGGATTAATGACTACTACTACGAATAGGCTGTGCTGGGCGTTTTTTTTTTCTTCTTCTCTTTGTCCAGCGGTGGATTATGATTCAGGCCTTACGTGCAGATTCAAGCATACTCGAGAGTACCCTTTGCACATATTTCCTTAAACTTAATGGGCATGGAAAGGCCTTTATGGCCTCAGACATAGATTTCTTAATAAAAGATTTTGGAAGTATACAAAAAGCTATAAAAACCAATGGTGGTCTGTGACATCAATATACGTCTGACGTTCCACCTCGCCCAATATCCGTAAATAAACTGTGCAACGTTACCCACCAATCTCAAAGCTCAAAATCATAACAGTGTTTTATCATCATTCTCACGCTCATGAAACCATACAAACGTTTTCCTCTAAACCCACAACCAGTCAACGAATATCCCCTCTTTTCAAACAAGCTTACCACTCCATCAATATAATTGTTAGACTTTCGACTCCCCATTCGTCTCCACATCCCCCTTGCCATCCGCTTTCGATTCATCTGGGCTAAATTTAATACTGACGCTATTCACACAATGCCTCTGATCCGTTGGCGTATTGTGCCCTTCTCCTTCAAAAACATGTCCCAAATGGCCCCCGCAATTCTTACACACTATCTCCGTCCGTTTCATCCCCATGGAATTATCATCTTGGGGTTTTATAGCTCCCGGGATGGCGTCAAAGAACGCAGGCCAGCCACAGCCGGAGTTGAATTTGTGGGATGCACGGTAAAGTGGTGCGCCGCAGCCAACGCAGGCGTAGACGCCGCTTGACGGGTAGTGCTTATTGTATTCTCCGGTGTCCTCCATCTCGGTGCCCTTTTCGCGAAGGACACGAAATTGCTCTAGCCACATGCGTTAAAAGTGCTCAGAGGTTGTCAGGAGGGGTTTAGGGACTTACCCTTATTCAGAATCGTGCGCCATTCTTCCTCAGTCTTCTGGACGCGGTAATCGCTTTCCGGTATCGTGGATGAGGAGCTGCTGAAGAAAGATCCAATAAAAGGGATCGTGGGCATAGATCTAAGGGTAGTAATTCGAGGTGTGGGGCGAAGAGTGCTGCTTCGGAGGTGAGGAAAGCCGCGGCTTGTAGTGTATGAGAAGGAGTAGAGAGTGCGGATAACTGTCGGAATTGAAGGAAAGCGCATCGAGGGTAGAATATATACAAACGAAGAGCAGTTTATAAATACTGATCTGGAATCATAGGATTTGAGATAGGACTTCGAGCGTTAGGAAGTTGTGCTGCGCCACCACGAATGCGCTATGCGGAATTAGTAGAATTTGTCAAACCCAGATGTCATCAAACGCGAGGCGATCCGCGCGCCTAAGCCACGCATAATTGCTGCCTACGTATAGCCGGCAGGAATCCATTTCAAATTGGGGCTGATCGACTTTGCCGTTCTCTCCTAAATTGCAAAGATGTGGGGAGAGAATGCATCCAAAGAAGGATGTTGCGTGAGAAAACACGACTCTCTTTCGAATCCTGGTGTGAAGAGATAGGGCGGCTTAAGACACTACAGCATTGAAACTGCAGGACTCCTACACTGCACCATACCAAAGCTTCTTAGCGGTAGCAGAGATCTTAATGCTTCAAACCAGCCTCAAGCCTCGCCACTCTCCAAGAGAACCGTAAGCTTAGTAATGACTGCTTAGGACAACCTTAACCCCCCATCAACGCCTCAAGCCCGAAGCGCCGCAGGGCGCGAGAACTATCGAGGTCGAGGTTATAACAAAGCACAAAACGATATTTACTTCAAGGTACAGAGGCGACACCCTACTGTCCGTAACGTTCCGTGCCCAGTTCAATTGCACTCCGTTGTACAGTACTTGAACAATTTCGGGCTGCTGCCTAGGATCCTCACTAATGTCATAGTCATGGTAAGTGCCCGCTGATGATCATGAAATACGCCCTCACAGCAAAACGCTGCAACACAAAATTTATCTTATCTTATGCACCTCGATCTTCTATCGTCGTGCCTCAAGAAATATCAAAAACCTCTTATATCTGCGATGGTACTTTTCTTCAACCCAAACGCAATCTTTTTTTTCCACAAGAAATTACTCGTTTACTTTCTTCCGGTTCATAAAGACGTGGGTTATCCAGTAACAGTAAAGCAACAGCTAACTCGCGATAGCGCTCTTCGTTTCCAGCACATGTCTCCTGTTAAACTCATTCGCCAAATCCTGACTTTAAGAATAAGTTGTTTTATATCTGCATAAGAGCATCAAAAAGGTATAAGAAGTCCAACGCGGTCCAGCAGGCGTTATGTTATGTACACAATGCGAGTCTATGCTGCGCAAGCCGCACAAGGCAAGTGATAAAGAGGCCCACCACGAAACAATTACAGCGCTCGAGTCAGCCGCCGCGTTGGGCTGTTTTATCTGCGCAGCAGTGCTTGATGAAGTGCAAAGAATCAGTGGACCCGACTATGACCACCATGGTTACGACAAACCGCTCTTAAAGTACAATTTCTTTCGTCCCTGGGGTTATAATATTACAGGGATGGACTTCAGACTCGATTGCAAATTCTCACTCATTCCTCTCCCTCAGAATCTACTTCGGCTGTCTCAGTGCCATGGCGCAGCTCCCGAACCTGACACATCCTCCATCAGTTTCAATTACCGTCTCCCGCCAGATACCAGTGATCCAGCTGTAGCAGAGTTAGCACTCTTTTGGTTAGAAAAATGCCTTAAAAACCATGGAAAATGTGGTCGCAGTCAAGACCCTAACTTTTTTCCCTTGAGGCTTCTCGACGTGAGCGGAAATGAACCGCGCCTAGTCCTTACCGATCTGGAAAAGCCTGACGGACCTTATGCAACACTCTCCCACTGTTGGGGACCCAATCCAACTTTTTTTAGGCTTACAGACTCTCATGTCAAAGAGATGCGAGCCGGGATATCAATAGAGCGTCTACCGCAAAATTTTCGCAGTGCCATTCAGACCTGTCGAAGTCTCGGTGTGAAATATTTGTGGATTGATTCATTATGCATCATTCAGTCAGGAAAAGGGAGCAGAGAGGACTGGCTGCTTCACCTGTCTGCAATGCAAGCGGTCTATGCAAACTGCCTAATAAACATCGCGTCAGCCCGTGCCTCAAATGCAAATGAATCCTGCTATACTTCACGAAATCTAGAGCACGTCGAAGCTTGTATTGTCCCTTTTAGTACCTACCATTCGGGTTTTGAAAATCCCGGACCGCGCCTTCTTATCTATGAGGAGCTGTTCGTAACAGGCCGTCAACTTACCCCATTGGGATCACGTGGGTGGGTTGTGCAAGAGCGTATACTCTCCCCTAGAGTGCTGCATTTTGCCGCTAAGCAGGTCTTTTGGGAGTGCTCAGAGTCGCAGAATGAATGCGAGGCATACCCTGCTGGATTGGACCATAAATTTCGCCCATGCGGACCTTTTGAATTGCCGACCAGGGGCTCTCCACCCTCCGAAAATGATCACATCCTTTGGCAACAACTAATATGGACGTACACAGCCTGCTCACTTTCACGCCCTGAAACGGACAAGCTCGGCGCATTCTCCAGTATCGCAGAACACATGGCTTCAATATTCAAGGATGATTATATCGCAGGGCATTTCCGGAGCGAGCTACCTGAGGCTCTATTATGGTCAATATCGAGAGGGTCGACGCCATCAGCCCCCCCGGGTTTTTCCAATAGCTACAGGGCTCCATCTTGGAGCTGGGCCAACACAGACGTGCAAATACAACCATACGCGATGTACAAGGGAACTTATAACTTGGATGGCTCTGAACCGTCATTTCTTTTGAACATTTTAGGTTTCAGAATAGACCTACTCGACTCCCGGAACGCATTTGGCCCACTTCAGCACGCAGAGCTAATTCTTAGCGCAAAAATGGCACAACTAGTATGGGACAACACTATTCCTTTGAAGAAAACAGAATTCGTCATGCCGAAACTTGGATACTCATTTTGCTCTACTTTCTTCTATTTCGACAATGAAGCTGCATTTTTTTCAGATCAACGAGGGGTTATGGTACTAGTTGTAGCGGGCTACGAAGGTTGGTGCATTGATGTGCTTATAGTAAATGCCACAGAATCCGAAGGCACCGGGATATATAGGAGGTTAGGGATGGCAAGAATATACCATCGGGAGATCATGGCGCGTTTCGCGTCCATTGATGAGAGAAACATTGTGCTTGTGTGACGGTAAATGGCTCGGTTAAAGCTTCTCGTTCGCTACTTTCTTCTGCAGTTTAAATGATTTTCTTATGGGTCATATCTATGCTCTCTACAATTAACACTAAAGGTCAGTAACGAACTACTCAATGTAACTATACCATGCGGAATAATTATGATACACCTTCTATTTCCAGCCAACCGGAATTTTGTGTAAGCGAGCTCGCTCATGCGACCTCTGCAGCGCATCACGTGTCTAGCTATTTCACCTTCAGCTCATCTCAGCCTTTCACTTGTAAAAGATAACTTCACTACTCACTGTAGCCCGGATTCTTTGGATATTCTTGTTTTATAATGCCGAGAGACAGAAGACTTCGCACCGATGAGGAGGAGCTGATTAATGACCTCGACTATAAGGATGCAACACAACACTCCAAGGCCCAGCTAAAGTCAGAAACCGAGATTGTGGAACTGGAAGGCATCCCTACGATTAATGCCCCTGGGTACGGCAACTGGATTTGGGCAGAACAACGATGCGCTCGACGGAGTGGGTTGACAAGACAAGAGGCAGACGTGGTGCATGAATTGTTTAGGATGTATAAAGATGGCAGAAATCTCCAAGAATTTTCTGTTTATTTAAATGGAAAACTCGGAAGAGAATATCCAAGCGCTAGGGCCGTGAGCGTATTTAATACGCTCATGAACTATAGTGCTTTCATAGAAGTCTTGCCTGGGAATCCCTACCTTCCCGTAAAGATAACACTTTGGTTGATAAAAGAATTCTACTCTGATGCCATTTACGATCGCTTGCGCTTTATCGAGACGGCCGGAGATCTCCTTACCTTTATACGTGAAGAGATACAGCCGTTAGTACAATCCTCACAACAGGCAGGTCAGCGTTTGGGCACCGATGATCAATCTAGTGTTCAGCATGAGAAAGAAGGGATACAGATGGGCTCTCTCAAGAAGCTATCCCATGCTCCGCCTCAAGATTTCGACCGAATCGACCCTGACAGCATCACGGTGGGAAAACCAACGACAAACCCCAAAGCACCCCGCGCAACGATTGAAAATACAGCTAGCACTTCTAAACTTCAACTTGACGATCTATCTAAGCTTGGCAAGCAGAAGCTTGATGATATAATTGGCCGGCTTGTCAACACGCGATCGAAGGGAGCTGACGACGTATTCCGATGCTATCTCGTCATTGGCAGGTTTGCTAAAGGCTCAGATCATCCCGCTGAAAGGTTTCTGTTGCTCAACAAGAATGATGTACTCTTCAAAATTATCCGGAAAGGTGCTCGTAGCGTTAGGGGATGGCGAACATATGCCTCCTTCAAGACTCTCAAGGGATTCGGCTTGTACAAGGTATGGTTACGATTAACACACCCCATATCTGACTCTCTCTTCACTATTTCAATTTATCATCCCTATTCGCCTGAGGGGGGAATTTACCTCATTATGGCCCTATTGCCTCCTGCTGTCATTTACCTAACGCCACTAGTGTGACATATCGAAGGGATGTCACTTGAAGCTATGCCTATCACAACAACACCAGAGTACGCTATCACAGTTCTTCCTTGCCTATCAGGCATCCTACTGGCACCCAGATAGCAATGTTGCCAAAGCTTGGACCGAGTGGGTTCACAAGAACCTCAATGCCAACAGCCATGTCCCTTTTGAAGGAAAGTACTCATTGGAGCTCGTTTATGGATGGTCACCAACCCGACTCACGTTCGCCGTGTCTCTTGCAGTCTTCCTTAGTTTTGGAATTGGTCTGGGGTACATGCTAAAAACGGGCGATGTAAGCACGGCGTGGACGATCGCTTCATACGTTGTGACAGCAGCTGGGGGTAAGCACCTACCTACTACTATTCCTATTTTTGCTAGGATATGAGCTGAAGAAAATTATCACAGCCGTTATAGCGCTAATTGCTATCCTGGGGAGTTTGAGCCAAGTGTGAGAATCAACAAGGGGATACTACCGGGTAACAAAGCGAGAGGAATTGCTTTCACATGCTTATAGTTTTGAGTGACGCATGGTGTGACGAATCAAGATAATGGTTGAAGGCGATGTAAATAATCAATTAATATAGTTAGCAGAGAAATTTATCCAATAAACTTCGCGGACCGATCTTGGTCAAATTCGTTTCTTGTACTCGCTTGAGGGAGGGTTCATTAGCCAACCGCTCTCACTCTTTAGCCTATTGTCAATTTTTACTGGCAAGATGGTCTCTCTTTCGGAGCAGATTTATACTTTGAACTAGGCCCTTAAGATGCGCCTGTTAAGACGTGGTCATAATATACCGTCGCTTGTTAATGCATCACCTATGCCTATACCACATAGAATATTATAGTTCGGTTACGACGGCCCTACGCATGTTCATTTCAATCCCTCCTCAATGCAAACCTAGCAGACCTAGCCTTCGGAATTTCAGCTTCGAAACCACTCACCTGGTCCGACATGGTCGCTTCGCTCAGCCTCCATAGAGTCATTGGTCTATGAGGCCTATACTCGTCTTAGCTATAGATGCAAACATCATCGCCTCCCTTAATTCCTTTTCTGTCACCACTGGAATTTACGATCCGACAGAAGTTGTATATTGGATCATCTTATGACGTTAATACCTGCTAAAACAAACCTGCCACACGGTGAATGCACAGGGACCACCTTGCATATAGCCCATTGGTCATTGTGGAGACGAAATAGCATACAATACAATACGTATCTTACCAACCTACCCATTCTTCCCACAACAGGACAGACATCTGCACCTGCTGCTCAAGCCAGGCACGATGACGATGAACAAGCAGCTAGCCACTCACCAGCCGTCTACATCAGCAACCCGCAGCTCTACTTACCCCCAAGTACCTCCCTCCCTCTCCCCCCTCCCCTCCCC
>KV748776.1:22238-66685 GCA_001692915.1 Glonium stellatum | reverse complement strand
GAGGTCTTGTGGCTAGGTGGCTTGCACGTGATAGCGTCGTATTCAAACACTACCGTGCAGATCGGTGCTTTGAACGTCAAAGAACTCTTGAATATTTCCATGAAGGTATGCTCTTAGCAACTATAACATCTAAACATGGTTGGGGTTCCCCGAAGCGGTGGTTGTAGCTTTTGTATTAAACGTCGAGTCAAGGTCCGTTTGCTGTGAACCGTACTTTCGCAAGTCTAGGCACTCTAACGACCGGCGCTATTAGTGTGACGAGGCTCGTCCTGCTTGCTCAAAATGCCAAAAATATGGTATCGAATGTCCTGGATATGAGAAAGTTTTAAAGTTCGTGGCAGGGAAGAATCACCGCTCTCGGCCTCAAAACCGACATGCCAGGCCACCTCAAAGTAATGATAGCAAGGCAAGCTCATCCCCGATCACCGCAAAAGACGATATTTCCAACTCTCCGAAGAAAGTATTGGCTCTGCTCGAAAAGGAACGACGGATTACAATACCGACCACTATCTCTTCGCCTAACCTCTACCCGGCCCAGTACCTATCCTTTCTCATAGAGGACATCTCATGGTCTAACTCCGCCATATCTGATGTCTTGTTCATGCGTCGCTGGTTATCTTGTATTACCACACTTTTAGGGACGAACCACGCCCTAGATAAGGCTATTCGCTGTTTTACGACCCATTATTTCGGAAAACTGTCCCGCAACGAGCAAATGGTCCGCTATAGTCGAACCGCCTATGGTGAAGCTTTATCAGGTCTTCAAAAGACATTAAATAGTTTCTCAGACGTGACATCGTCAGAAACACTTTCAGCCGCAACGCTTTTATGCCTCTACGAGGTAGGTAATACCTACAAAATTACGTTGATCAATGTTCATGGTACTGATCTATCGTAATAGTTCTTCGCACCTACCAGACGTGATGCCCGGATGAAACACGCAGATGGGATTGGTCGACTGATTAGGCTACGAGGCCCTCAGCGGCATAAGAGCGAATTTGATAATATTATGCTTGTGTTGGTCAGAGGCATATTGGTACGTTGCATGATTCTATTCGAATTGCGAACTTCGTTGCTTCAATCTTTTTCGAAAGGGCCTGATATTGGTCCTCCATCACCGCCAGTGCTTTGATTATTCAATATTGTCTGACTTACCGCAGGTTATGGAAGCCTTATTCTCAGGCAAAGACTGCTTCTTAGAGGCAGAGGAATGGCGCTCAATCAACACAGATACCACCAACCAGCATACGCCTTCTCAGCTTTTCCTCATGGTAGACGAATTCTCCAAATATCAAACTATGTTTCCAAGACTGGTTAAAGAAGCATACGCGACAAGAGAGGCATATGCTGCTGGCTTGGCTAATCCAATGGAAGTGATGTCCCTTGTGAATCGCACTCTTGACCTCCACTATCGCCTTCTTACTTGGTTTGAACAGTTCACAGCCAGCGTCGACCTTCCCAAAGAAGTCCCATCCTCATTAAATGACCCCTTATATCCTATTGTCTATCGTTATTCGGACCCTACACTTGCGACAATCTTTTGTGGCTACTATGCAACAGTTATCATTCTCCAAGAGATCCTCAGATTCTGTCAGTATGATGTGGATTATACCAGAGAGACGTCGACCTTAATGGATAATATCTGCAAGTCGATAGAATACATAGATGGGACGGGCATTTGGGGTCCGTACAGGGCAGGGTTTGCCCTTCGAATTGCTTATGAAGTAGGCCCCCCTGAGACGAAACTCTGGGTTAAGAACTGGCTGGGCCGTTTCAACAAAATCTTTGGAGCTACGGACCCGCAACATTATCCGGCGTGATCTAGGCTAGTAAACTCTACACGCACCGTCAGATTTTTTCATGGACGTCGGATCACTAAATCGACTAGTTATCCTAAAATATCCCGGATACATTCTAAAACCCCCAGCACTAACATGCCAGCCAAGGCCTCTTCGCATATTATATAAGCCTTACGTTCAAGCAGAAACTTTATCAGCACTCTCATCCAAGATATACCCAACAGACATAGAACCATCTAAACGCGCCTCCGTAGAGTCACCCTGTCTCGCTGATGGCAATCTCAGAAATCTCTGAGAGCCGAACTCCAAAGGTTCAACCACGACTCCCGCAATCATCAAAAGAAGCAAGATTGGTACTTCCATAGCCAGCCCCATCGCAGCAAGGAAACGCCAGTCCCCTAGCACCGGGTTGAACCTTATCGACCCGAATTCAACCAACACAAGGTACACCACCCTGACGGTATAGAACGGAAGCGTTGCGACCACCAACCACAAGCCCAGCTGTCCAGAAGTGTGAAGCAACTGCTTATAGCCAGTGACGGAGATAAAGATAGAGATGCCCGCAACATAGACGAAGGCCGCAAGCAGCACTAGGCTTCCAGCTTTCAGAACTGTGGTGTTCAGAATACAGCCCGCGATAACGAATAGAACAGCAGATGCTATTATCGGCGCTCGCGTGAGCCTTAGAAGTGTCCCTAGGAACTTCGGATAGACTGTGTTTTTGCTATACTTGTCGCCGGCGTGTCCGCTATACAAAAAGTGCTGTTGGCAACCGCGCATTAAAACAGCAGATGAAGACATACCAGCGTAGCAAGACCAAACTCAGTTCCCAAAGCAGAGGGGAGGCACCGACGCTCTGAAGAATGACTTCCGCAACGACGACGCTTTTGACCGGATTATTTGTAGAGATATAAAGGGCAAAGCCGATGATACGAACTATACGGAGGGAGTCCACATTAATCTTAGCTTTCTTGATTAGCATTGACCTCCGAACTTACTTTGGCAAAGGATCGCAAGTATGCTGAACCAGCCTCTGAAGAAGCAGCGGATAGGATGTCTGCGGTGCTTGTGATGTATACCCCAGTGCTGCCATTCTTGCACAAGCTTGATAAGAATTTGAAATGGTAGGATGGCGCTAAATATTACGATTTCCGCGATTGCGAGATTGTGGCGGGCCGGTGAGGTGGGGAGTTTAACGTGGTCGGGGAGTTTGAAAGACATTGGAACTGTATTAATGTGCCAGCAACGAGTGGAAATGCACCTAGTGGTTTGGATTCAAAATAGATTGATGATAATGAGAATAGAGTTTGTTGGAAAGTGCGATGTTAATGAATATTTTCTGTGCGGACCGTCCTCTATATATTTCTTTCAGCCGAGTGTCTGTGCCCAATTGAGCTATATACCACGAGTCTGCTTTGACGTCTAGAGTAGCCCGATGAATCACACGCCGTATTTCGCAATTTTCAAACGAGGGGATTTGCCATGTTAAATATTTTTAGCCCCTCAAACTCCAGCTTGGATAGGAGGGGCGAAGCCCTAAGGTCGTTGTATCAGGCTAAATCTGGACTAGCGCGTTTTGAATGCACAGCAGAAACCGTCCGGAAAATAATCTGGCTTGAGCTGTTTACGGATCACTACAGAGCTGAAAACCAGCAGCTATGAGAGCTAGGGTCTCAGTGACTCTGGTGCGTCGACTATAGGCTGTGCAATTTCGTGAGTTGTCTCGCGACATAAATCCAGTTTAGGAATAGCGTGAGCATGGGTGACAAGCCTTATCAGATTCTTTCAATGCCTTAGAGAATATAGGCCCGTGCTGCATGGCCTATGCGCTACATAGTGTGTGCTAAGGCTCTGCTTAAGTGGTGATACTGACTTGGGCGGCAGCTGCAAATGACATTCCTGAGATAACTATATCTTACTACAGCCTCAAGAAAACGTCTCCAAAATTCAAATAGCCGTAATAGCAGATAGCGCTTGGCGTGCAATTAGGCTTAGACTACGGAATTATCCCAAGTTTATGGCCTGGGTCGGACTCGGATACGGAATTTCATAACAGCATACCTGATTACCCTTCCAGCCCAAAAGTAATATTTCCGTCAATCCTTCTCGGCAAACCTACCAACGCCGTTTTGTTTTAAATAGCCACGATACCCATTCTCAACTGGCCTTTTGAATTACTAAGTATAGCGATCCATAACAAAACTTCCCGCTATGCCTCTGTCTCGATGCCTGTGTCGCGTTCATTGTGCTTAAAGGCACTTGCTACATGTTGTTGGCCATGCTCAACTTTATGCTTCATCCACTGGACCGTCCTGGGTCCCTGAAAACAACAGATCAATGTCAGTACAAAGTCCTTAGTAGTAATATAGACCCTTTCGTGATGTCAGACTCACCTTCCACTGCATTAACCCCCTATTTCTACGATTAAGTTGCTTCCGATGAGCCTTATAGTCTTTGATCTCATCAATCATTCCTCTCTTCCCATTTGATTCCAAGCTCTCACTACTTGCCCCACTACGGGTTGTAGGTGTCATTTCACCCCCTTCGTCGGAGTCTGAGTCGCTGCTACTCTCCCCATCACTCTCAGCCATACTGTCTTTGTCGTCGAAATCCATCTCATCATTATCGGCACACGCATCCAACACTTCCATGACATCTCCTAGATTGGAGTCTTTACTAGCTAGCTTATTATGATATCCGCTCAGCCCACTCCAGAATGTCAACTTCATCTCGATCGAGCCGATCTTTTCACCGTATTCTTCTAAGCAATTATTCTCTGCGCGTGCAAGGTTGCCTTTCCAAACTGTCAGTTTGACTGACTGTTCCTCATTGTCCGGAATATCCTTGAGCCAGAGCACTGCAAAGGCTGCTGTATGATCCAGCATTGCCGACGCGGTGCGGAATTCGACCATGAGCGGTGTGAAATATCTCTTTCGTACCGGGAGGCGTAACGGATGACCCCGCTTACTCTTCCATACACCTTGACCTTCAGATTGCAGCTTGCCTCTCGCGAGGGTCGTCCGCACTTTTATTCTCATACCTCGTAGGTCATGTGGTAGGTCGTTCGACTTTACCACTGGTGCCACTTCTACGGTACCGTAGTCCCATCCAAGTAACGATTTGGGAGCCTGAAGTTGTATGGAACGGAAAACAAGAGAGATCCGAGTGCGACCATAGCCAATGCCGCCGGAGAGTGGGAAGTAGCCATTGATTTGCGAACGATGAGTAAATAACTTGTTAAGGGGGAGGTAGATTACGCCAAGCAGGGGGTCGTCTTCATGCACGCGAGCATCTCTCACACTGATATGAATTTCGGAGTTGCGGAAATCACGAATCAGACGTTCGCAACCAGCATTAAACTGCGGAGTGTATTAGCTGACTATAGGATAGCCTGTGTCGAGGAACTTACGAATGGTTTCGCATTCTTAGGCTTCGTTCGGGTCCTGAAGATTTTCTGATGATTGAGGATGATGGTACAATAAGCACTAGGGAGGTCATCGCCTTCTTCTTCCTCATCACTAGCGTCTTCGTTTTTACTAGCTCGGTTTTTATTAGTGGATTCTAACTCAAGACCCGTTATTTGATGAATCTGAATAGAAAGTATACCACTAGGATACTCTTGTGGTGGAGGCGAGCCGATGATGAGTTGATCTTGGCGTGCCTGTAGAGCTTAGTTATTACCTTACTGGCGGCACAAATTCAGAGTCCATCTTACCTTTAAGTCCTGTGCTTTTTGTTGCTCAATTTCGGTGGATTCGTCTTTCTTAGCCTCGCGAAGTTTTCGGCCGGCCTCCTCGTACACTTTCGATTTGAGCTGATCAATATTTTTAATGCTGGGATCTTCCTCCTGATGAGCAAGCTGGGAATCTGTGATCCTCTTCTTCGAGAAATATCCAACACACCAATCGAGCTTTCCTGGCATCCCCTCTCCGGCCTTAAGTGACTTAAAGCCGTCTTGTCTATCACACATCTTCCCATTTGTCAGCGGATCACGCATAAGATGCTTGATGTCGACCTCAATGCGGCCAAGGTCATCGTCTGCAGTAGTGCGGTCCGAATCCCATAACTGAACACGAAGGCGTTCGCCCACATTAAGTTCATCCGGTGTGACGAGGATAAAGGCAGTTTCATCCCAATGAGGCTCCATCTCTGATATAAGAACTCTCGTTGACCAAAGAGGCTTCCCGAATTTGGCCCACCCAACAGAGACGTAAGGATCCGCAGATCCCTTCTTAATGCCAGCGATGCCAGCATCACCCTCTTTAAAATCAAATGCACGCTTGATCCGCACGACGAGCACACCGCGAGCTACAGTATCTTTCTTGAAATCATCTCCAACAAGCATGTCTTTGAGATCAACAGTTAGGCTTTTGGGAGCGACGTACTCAGCCATAGCAGCATCAACGGAGCTTTGAACAAATCTCGAAATCAGAGGTATGTCCATAATGTTAGGGCCTCTTTTTATTAATGGAATGCACGAGAGGTCAACCTTAGGTTGGCCGAGAAAAGTAAGCGTGCATAGAGAGAAAAATGGTGGGTCTGGTGTAAGCTGAAGTCGCAGGCGCAAAGTGCCAACAACGCCGTGCAACTCCACCCACACAGCTAGTTGCTGTCAGCGTAAAATAATCCAGAGGATGAGCCGTCAAAACCAGCATCTAACAGGCAGTACTTACGGAACTTAACGTTTGCCGGAAGATAGAACGCAAGGTAAAGATGCGCATTTTTTGCCCGATTTCGCATCCCCCTTTTCCCAGTTCTAGGACGGTATGCGAAAGCAATCTCGGCGTTTACAAAATCACCTTCTTCAGCTTCCATCCCTTCCGCTACATTCTCGTTCTTTTCTTTATCCTCGGTTCCATTTTCCCCTTGTTCTTTGGAATCATCATCTTCTGGTTTATCTTGGACTTCCCCGTTTCCAGGAACAGTTCTATCACTGTTGTTCATCTCGTTTTTGCCAGATCGCAATTTACCGTCTTCTGATACCGCTTTCGCAGCAGCGCCAGTTGGTAGCCATCGAATCCCGAGGATACGCAATGCCTCGCTGCCTTGGCCAATGTCGTCCACGCTGACCATTCGGACTGTTCTTGGCAAACTTGCTTGCATAACATCCTAATAGCCGTCAAAGATGAACCTTGTTTACTTGATTATCAGACTTACCTCCAAGGTGTCGGCTACACTGGTAAATAAATCGGGATTGACGAGCGGCCAAATTGAAGCAAGAAGCGAGTTAAGCCATTGAGTGGATTCAGCAACCTGGGATTTCTCCAATTTTGTTCCTTGCTGCCTTTCAGCCTCCCAGATCTCATCTTCCCAAACGCCTTTGATTCTGTTCTCGGTCCATTGTCGCATGCCCAGAATGATTGCAGCGGAAACACCCAAAGCAACGGTCAATTCTGCAGAGGTGAATAGGATTCCCGAGATACCTGTAGTGCGTCGAACAATCTGTGAAATGAATATTACGGCAGTCAATGACGCTGCAACGATTCCTAGGCCATTCGTGATGGCGGTTTTATACACTTTCGTTATATCGTCTCTAGCAGCGGCAAAATCCGGTGGAGGGAAAAGCGTCTCCATTGCTTGGTGAGATTCCTGTGCTTCCGATTGTTCATCCCGTAATCGATGATCGCTTTTATTCTTTGCATCACCGCCAGTTGCTGAACGAGATTCTGCACCTGCAGGAGGCCCGTTCTCTGGGGTCTTCTTCAAGTCCTCCGCAGTAAAGTCATGGATTGTGACTGGAAGATGTGTAACAGGATCAGTAACCTCTCTTTCCGCGCGATTTCCCTTTCTCTTCTTCATAGCTTTCCTCTTCTGTTTAGGGTCTTCTTCGTTTGAGAGAGCCTGCGATGTGTCTTCGGTAGCACCATCGTACTCGTCCTGGTCTTGATTCCGGTCTGATCCATCATGTTGTGTATCGGAGTCCTCCTCCTGGTCATCTGCCGGACACTCATCCTGCTCCATGTTCTTGTTTTCGCTCTGGTATGGTTGTTCGGACCCATCAGCAGGAGCCTCCTCCTGGCCATATCGATACCGGTTTACTGTATCTCTAATATTATGCGATTTGCTTTCGGACTCGTCTTCTTGACCCCCGAAGCTTTCCTGCCGCTGCCGCTTTTCTTCTCGATATCGCTGGATAGTTGGGATTGGGTGGTGAGGTGTATAGGGAGCTCTGTGGTCTCGCCGACCGGTTTCTGTATCCTCATTGCCGGACATCGTATGCGGTGGGTGGAATCTACACGTGAAGGCTGGTATAACTCGGTGGACCCGGCCCTGTAAATGTGCCTATAAAGTTAGATCTTCGCAAGCTTCAAAGAGTAGTAAGAAGCTGCAGGAGGGAAGTGGCGGAGCTTGGATTTAGATTTGGATTATGTATGTACAAAGATGCGATTGCCATGACAGAGCTGCTCCACTAATACCAAGGCTTCCAAAACGCGACAGGGCCCCAATTGGTGTCGTATCACCAAAGAGTTGAGAAATGACGTTGTGGAAGCCGGTTTTCGCGTCGAGGAACGTGGTTGACAGGCGAAGATCAGGTCACGTGCGGAACGCTGAAACACCAGCATGGATGCAACAAGCCTTCTCTCCGCCGATCAAGGTCATACTGATACTCTGTCGCATGGGAGGATATAATAAGCACTGTTACTGTCATTATCCTTGACATCCCTGCGTTATACGCGGCCTAAGCGATTTACCACGAAATGCCCTCGGAATAAGCCCGTGCTTCGGAATGGATTCGGAGTACTATCAACCATTCTATTCCGACAACCCCATCACTTAACCTCGATATTCATTCCGTAGCAGAGAGTCACTCAAATATATAAATGGATATGGTCCTCTTCAAATGGCCTCAATCATTCCACATTGCACAATCCTCCTCACCAACCTGAGACCAAAAACAAATCCAGCAATATGTCATCTAATACGCGTTCAACTTCCTCCAATCAGGAGCAAGTCCCACCCAGCTATTCGTCCACCGAAGCACCACCTTCATATGCCGCAAGTTCGACAAAAACTCCACACGCTTCGACAGTCGTTCCTAAGAAAACTCTAAAGCAAATCCTCACTAAGGGGAGAAATGGTACAGCAAATCGGACCTAACTGTCGTCCATTAATAGTTACTAACTTTTACTAGACTCAGAGCCGCAGCCAAATGTTTCCAACGGATCTTTCTACAGTGCTACTACCTTCTATCTATCAACTCGTTAAGTTTCGCACATGCTTCGAGCTCTTAGGTACCCGATGGCAGAGTCATGAACAAAGTTAGGGAAATGAAATCAGCACTGAATATTGACTTTGACCACGGCCACAAAGAACCCTGGAGAGTCTCTTTTGGTCGTTTTCATAGATTACTATATTTGTAGACTCTAACCCGTCCGTGGTGAGTGATAATTGCATTGCAATGGCAAATTAGTAGGGGTTCTTGAAGGGTTTCGCACATTGTGCCCAGTTAGAAAATATAGTTACCGTACGAGAAAGTAAAATTTACAATGTAATTAATTTAATCTCTACATATCGTATTACTCCAATTAGCGTTATCCAGCCAATTGAGAAAATTTTCACTTTCCGTAGGAATTGGCTCCATTCCATCAATTATCGGCATATTAAAGAACATCATGTGGTCAGCCTGCTCAACCCCATCGCTGGAACCTGGATTTGCTGGCGGCTGATAGTTTAGGACTTCATCAAGGACAAGAGCTAGCATCTTGTTGAGCTCGTTACAAATTTTATGATTGCCATCCCCAGGAAGTACACTCCACTCAAGGCAGGAGATTAAAACGGAGAGATTACGTATTAAATCTGCGCGCGATATCGATTCAGGGAGCGATTTGTTCTCAAGGGTACAGCGACGCAATTCGAGAGCCAACACCCCTGCTCCTGGAAGGCAATAGAAGAGAATCTATGGTTTAATTATGTAAAGATACAAATCATCTGAAGGGCAGAAGCAAAACTTACTATTGACGCAAACTGCCTCTGGTGACTATAAGACTGGTTTCGTTGTTTATTTAACACCAATGCTGTAGTAAGAAGCTGCATGGAAATATCAAGCAATGCAGGAATTGCAGCCTCTGTGTGCCGACGGAGCAGCCTTTGCATCTGGAACTCGCTGTAAAGATAGTCTAGGTATACACCAAGCATTCTAACGCAAATTCCTGGTTCGAGCCATCCCCAGCAGCTTGGATCATATTGAAGGTGGTTAGGGGAGCGTTCCCAAGTGAGGCGGCACTCATCAGATATAATTCTATATTTTTTAAGATATTAGTTCGGTTAGCCCAATGGTAGATCTACTCACTTCAGTTGCTGTGCCAAATCACCATCGGTTTGCCCAGCTAAAGATAATTCAAGGACCTTTTCTCGAAACACCCCCATATTCTTACGTAGTCGGATCCATGATGTAGGCCAGATTGCTCTCTCCGTATTCCATCCGTCCTTATCTAAGCGGGATAGCGCCGCATCTAAGACATTCGGATCCTCAGTCGCTATAGTGTCGTCATCGAGATCGAGGGGTAGTTTGCGGTTGCTGTAACGGCCTGCCATCATAGGAGGTCGTCCGAAAAAGGTAGATAAAGTTTTATCACTTCTATACGCTGCAGCGTAAACTCTTCTTCTAGCTTCCTGGAGGAAGAAAGGCACTTCAACGTTTTCTTCGCAATGATAGCCTTCAGCATAAATGCAACCTACAACATCACACATCCTCCGCCAAACTCCGTGATCTACACCCTATTCAGTATATCATCTAATAGCAATGTTAAGGGGGACTTACAGCTATCTCCATAGAAGTTCGATTGAACTAGCAAATTTGCATAAAGTCCCCACACCATAAGATCATTTACAGCACCATGCTCTTGGCAAAGGTGTATGCAGCTATTGCTCCCACTGATTACTTCACCAATAAATTCCTCTCGGTCGATTTTCCGGCCATCATCGGTCGTAAAAATGGGATCATCAGGAGAAGTATATTGGGCATTCAGTCCCGAAAGGGCAAATAGGAGACCAAGGATCTCCCATCGAAGTTTAGGTCCTGTAAACAAGGTATGAAACTTGCTTGCAGTCATTGAGGATGGAACTTGAATCTGTCGGGAGGTATTGCTGGTAACTTCTGCACAAGCTGCTTCCAGACCATTTCCTCTCGCGACGAGCTGCTCGATATCTCTTTTTAGCTGAGGCAACGCAGTAAGGATAAGAGGGGCGACAAACGCGGAGGCCTTGTTAGTTTCGAAGTACTGCTTGGTTGAGGTTTCATAAATCGAATATGATGAGAGTTTCACAATAATAGCCTGTCCCATCCCGTACTCGCATATTTGACTACATCTGACTCCACTAGAAACTAGAGATGGAGTAGTAATCGTTCTCTCCGGAGATTGGTCGTCTATTGAGGAACTGATGTTCTGTCCTTCTGCAAACACGGCTGCATAGCTAGTGGACCCCAAGTAGAATGGCCGAAGAGATTCATCGGGACTTCGGATATGCCTGTGGGTTGTTGCCAGAACTGATGCTTGCCACGCCTCGGGGGGTCCATTGTACGAGATTTCCGCGGAATCTTGACAATTCCTGAAAGCGTTAGGCTCCATAAAAAATTAGGAGCTTTAAAAGGATTACCTTGGCTGGGAAATTCCCATGCGATGTCCGGTCGAATGCTTTCGTGGTTGGCCAGGAGGCTTTGTCAAAGGGGCGGGATGATAATAGCACTATGCATTAAGCTTTACAAGCAATATAACAAGCAACTCTATACTAACTCGTTCGCCCATCCCTCTATTTTGGCACTTCTGGCATTTAGGAAGACTATGGTCACATTTCACTTTCGAAAGGCGGCAAGGTTCGCATGATCTATGGGTGGGTCAGTACCAATATTTTCTGTGATGTAGGGTTGTCGTACCTCAATTTTCCATTGCGACGAAGCATATTCTCATACTGTCACTAAGAAAGTAGTGTAAAGTAGTAAATTGCTTAGGGTATAATAGCCTTCAAGATTGTTTCCACCTGCATAGCACAATACGCAAGCGCGTCAGCGGCGTATGACGAACTCCGAATGAAGTCACGAGACATGGCCGTCGCACGGACACGTCTGGGAATTCGGTATTTCAACCCACACTTCTCCTTTCTTATTTCCACTTTTCTCTCAGATCTAATAGTTCGCCGTTTGCTATTCGGCTCGTCTAATGAATGGAACACAGTTACTTTCTAACCGTCCCAAAGGTTATTGACTCAAAGATAACTATGGAGCTACTAAGAAAACCGGGAGTGTAAGGAGCCATTTCTTCCGTCTCCGTCATGCCATGCGAGCTTCGAGCAAGCATTTAAAGCCTTTCACAAATTAATCCACAAGAGAGTGTTTTATTTCTCTGAGGTATTGGAAACCATTCACGAGGGCATAACCAGAACATCGGAAGTTAAGGGACCCCTCAGTGGCGCAGAGGATAACCCAGCATATTCATCTAGCCAACTAACAATCTAACAATCCAATAATCTTTCTTAAAACCGGAAACAATTTGAGAATGCCAGAGACCTAAATTGCTATCCGTTCATTCCTTGAACCGCACAAAGCGCCCGCACTTAACCGTTACTGAGCATGCACCAAATCACTACCAACCAAATGACCCAACAATACAAAAGGCATTTCTAAAATCCACATAATTACAAGCAACCTACCCTTCCATGTTCGTCGCACGAGTCATTCCTGCAACGGCTTCGTGGTTCTGTCCCCCAACGGGTGCTCCGCACTCTGGGCACCGAGCCAGTTGCATTGGCATACCACACTCACCAATTGCAAACTGTGGAAGAGTGAGAAGCCATAATAAACCGATAGATTTTTTCTAAACTTACCGGATGCCCGTTTACACAGTTGTACCAGTGGCCAGAGTGGGTAGCAATCCCTCCGGGGCCACTGATCATAGCACTCTTAATGGCGGCAATTTCTTCAGCTGTGACTGTCTCATACCATTCCCTTCCAAGCAATTTCATCAATTGCTCTACGGCTTTGCGCAGCTCCTTGGCATTCTGGAATGGCTGCTCGCATAGCTTATCGGCTTTTGTCAATAGCTCCTTAGTCGTTTCCACGTACTTTGCAGCGCGCTCAACGTCCACTTTCGCAGAACGGCAGAAAGATTGGTTTGCCAATGCAACCCTTCCGTAATAAAGGGAAACTTCAACTGCGTGTTTTGGTAGATTTTCAGCGTCGCAATCATTGAAGAAAGCACCGCACGCTTGCAAGAATGGCTTGGCAAGCTGATCAGGAGCCCCGCCAGGCATTTTGACAGATATCTCGGACTCAGGTTGTTTTGACTGTGCTAACCGGACTTCTTGAGCAATGCCAAACTTGTCAACCAGTGCGATGTGTTCCATTCTAATCTGTGTTAATCTAGCGCCAAGGGTTATCCGGCGATCACGCGGAACGGCTGGTACTGTATCAAAGACATTCAAGTCTGCCATCAGGTCATCAATACCTCTCTCTCTGGCAGCATGTACTGTGGCGTTGTGAAGCTTTTGTGCTGGTTGATTTTCATCGGCTACCTTGTCGCGGACAGACTTGATCTTCTTTTCCAAGTTCCTAACTCTTTCATACCTTGTTCGAACCCGCTCCGCGATCTTGATTACTTCTGCGGGAGTAACTTGCGTGGTAGAATATGTAAACATTGGCGTCGGGTTGAGTAACTTAATAACCTCGGCTCGGGAAATATCCAAGTCTTGCTCCATTTTCTCGATTTCTAGCTCTAGTTTACGAAGTTCGTCCTTTCCAGATACGAGAAATCTTTTCGACATCTCGTCAATCACGGCTCTATTTATTGCGCGGTTATAGCGTTGCGTAGCGTACTGTCGAACCCGGCACTGACAATCCGGGCAACGAGGTATTGAAATAGCCAGCTCAGCAGAGATGTCCCGAAGTCCGATGAATTCTCCCATTACGTCCATCTTATATACCTCCGACATTTGCATATGACCATCCAAGGTCTCCGCAGTGAAGAAATGGCCGCATCCAAGAACAACGATAGGCGTTTCATCCAGGTCGATCTCACCGTACGTTTTAAATTCGAGCATATCCACTCGAGTATCTTGTTTGGTCGAGCAGGTATGGCAGTAGTCTTCTGGACATAGTTCGCCACAGATTCCAGGACATTGATGGCCACAACGAAGTTTTCTTGAACAGCGCTTATTGCATGGGAGACGGCTGCACGGGGCAGAGCACGGCATGCTACACTCTCCTTTATGCTCGCAAGACCAAGTGCATTTTTCTACGCATGGAGCACACGCTTGATGGCATCGCTGAGTACATCGAGAGTGCGCACATCGGACCTTTTTACCATTAGTAGAGTTTCGCTTCTAGCATGTTACGAAATGAACTCAAAGCTCTTACCTCGCAAGCTAAAAAACATGGGCCGCAATCTTCGCCGTTGTGACAACTCTTTGGGCAACTGTGGTTGCAAGTCCCAAATCTTCGACCGCAGATTTTCGTACATGGAAAATGCTTAACAATTGTCCGACCTTCTTCACCCTTCTCATTACATCGACCACAAGCGCCCGGGCACCGGTGTCCGCACGCCAAGATCTTTCTACAGGCCGCAGGGCAGCTGAACTGTGGCGCTGAGACATCCCGCAAGCATGGGACCTCAACGATGTGCTTGCAGCCTGGAACCTGTTTGTGAACGAGAGCCTTACATACGATTTTGCCGAGATCTTCTTGCGTCTGGAAGCAATGAACGCCGTCTTTCGAATGACCGCATGGAAGAGGTATGTTATTCAATTGAACCATACAAGGGCCACAATCTTCACCGCATGTTTCCTTCTGGCAGCTATGGTTGCACGGCTTGTGGAGGCGCTGGCAAGGCTGTGGACATGCAAAGACTTCGTGCATTCGCTCAGAGTGGCATCTAGCCTGACATCGATGGCCACAGTCAGGGAGGCGTCTATCGCAAGGAAGTCGACATCCACCTTCGGGGCTGAGTCTAGCGAAATCATCTGGCTGGAAGGCCTGCATCTCAATATCCATGTGTCGAGGGCAAGAAAGGCCAAAGGCCTTTCCGACCGAGTCCGATGCTTGTAGCATATTAATGACTCTTGTCCACATTGGTACGTTAGAGTACGTCTCAGCGTTGCCGATGAGATACATGCCATGTTGTGCACGACTGAGGAGAACATTTATGCGGTTAGTGGTCCTAAGGAATCCAACCTTTTTGTCCTTATTACTTCGAACCAGCGACACAATAATAATCTTGGCCTCTTCGCCTTGGAAATTGTCGACCGTGGCCACCCGCAAAAGGTCGCTCAGCTTCTTCTTCTCTAATGGCTTGTTCCTAGAGCTCACCGGAGTGCTCGACTGGTTGGTTTCTGATCTAGAGTTTTCCACATCAAATCCTTCTTTCTCAAGTGTCTCCACGTCGCGTTCACTAAGAACGATCTCAAAGTCGTTGCGCATGGCTGTTCGTAACTTTTGTAATTGTCCAGTGTATGGTGTCAACACCGCGATATCAGTACTGCTGTAAACACCCTGACGCACGACATGCCGAACAAGTGCATTTGTCATCTCCACCTCCCAGACGTTGCTATGTGACTTTTGATGTACGTCTTCATTCGCACCTTCTTCAGCGTTATTGTGATCAAGCCAAAACACGTTTTTACGCATCCCAACGACATCAGGAAGGGTTTTTGTACTCCCATGATCAATCAAGCGTGGGTAGATTGTATCCCTGATAAGTCTTGAAATTTCGGGACGCATACGTCGCTGCACATCTAACTGGGCCACTGGGATTGTAGGTCTCCCATGTTCTCCGACTGAAAGTCGCTCGAATTGACTGCGGTCTAACTGATATGGTAAACCGCGTGGGTTTTCAAGGGATAGGCCGTAATTGTTTATCTGAGGACGCAATTGTTGATGATCACCAATCTGAATGAAATGCTCGACACTGGGCAGTAAAGCGGATATCATATGGGGCTCCATTACTTCTCCAGCTTCCTCGCATATAACTACCTTGCATTGGACATGCCTGAGGGTCGCGATCCTTTTTGCTAGACCAGTTGTTGTAACACCAATAACATCCGCTGTTTGAAGAACTCGTCGATCAACGTCATCATGTATGTTGGTCAACTGCTTACGAAGGCGATCGGTATCTTTTACTAGTTCATAGAGTTTGTCTGTCACATCATCGCGAATCTCTTGGATCCAATGGTCTATGAGACAGGCCCTGGCGCGCTGTGGCAGTGAATGAATGTCCAAATTTGCTGCTACCAGTATCTGCTGTATCGTCGGTGATTTCGAGTTTGCCTGTTTTGACTGATTCGAACTATTCGAGTTGTTCGGTGGCTTTCCGCTTGATTTCCAAATGTCGAAAGGGTCTCTGCCAACCACCTTAAAGCCGTCTTCGTCAACTCGAGAAAATTTCGAGTGTATATTCGGATAGTTCTTGAAAAGATGGCGCTCAAAATCGGCCCACCCACGCCGTTTCTCCACGTTATGCAGCGAGCCAAGAGCCGACCGGATGGCCAATTCCTGATGTTCGAGCTCCTTGTAAGTCGTTGCTAGAATGAAACCTTCAGATTTAGTCTTGCCTTCACCTTGAGAAACTTCTCGTAAATTTCTGCCTTCTAGCTTCGTGGAGTGGCTTTGGCCTCCCATTCGAAGAATTTTTTCAATCCCAACATCGAGAAGACTTTCTAGAAACTGGTCCAGCGCATGGTTGGTGTAGCAACTTCACAAATAATTAGCAAGTAAACTTGAGACTAGGTATAAGACTTACACAACAACTATTGGTCCTAAATGAACTTGTTTCTTGCAATCTAACAATACTCTCATGAGACGAACACCAAGGAAGGACTTGCCGGTCCCTGGTGGGCCTTGGATGAAAGCGAACTCGCGGGTAAGTGCGGCAAGCAGCGCCTTGCATTGGCCACGATCAAGCTCTGTTCGGGTACTGAGCTGATGAATGCGAGTTTCGTTATTGACTGATTCTCTTGGGCTTATAACAACATCGACTCTAGAATCCTTCAAGATTTTCTGCAGAGAGAATCTGAAGTTCGGGCCACGGGCATACAGCGGTGGTGGAATATCTAGATTCTTGGACACGTTCCCTTGAGTAGAAGTTCGATCGGGAAGAATCCACTGACGGAATGGTAATCGGCTCAGCTTCTGCATAGCCTGGAGATTTTCGAGGATTGGAATGAAAGTCGCGAGTAGAACGCCTGGGAATTCAATGAGAACACCTCGTACATTCTGACAACTCAGATAAGCCATCAACTCTACATCTTCCTGCCGAACAGTAGCGAGCTTTGCGGAGGCAGTTGCTAGATTGTCTTGAGAACCAAGACTGTACTCTTTCTTCGCATCTGTACACTTTTTACTCGCCGTGAAGAACAAGAGCGAGCTTTTGCCATTTATGAGTGAGACAAAGCATAGCAAGATGCCTTCTTCTAAGCGTTTTGAATCTTCCCACCACCTGCGTTTCTCAGTGAGCGACTTCTTACGTAGAACCGAAGGGTGGGGGAAAGATATCCGAGCTTCTAACCCTTGTCGATGATCGAAGGAGATGCGTCTAATTTGGGCTTTGGGATAAGGGTAAGCTCGTATATTTCCTACGCTGAGCCTCGAATTCTCAAGCAAGGTCGAGTCATTTTCTACTGCAAACATTAATCCTCCGAGCGCCTCTTTTAGTTCACCAAATATATCATGACGAAGTAGGCGGAAATGTGTATCAAGGTGACGCTGAGCTTGATCAGTGAGGAAATGAGGCTGATCGAGATTAGTAGAAGGCAAAAATTCCGGATGATCACTCCGTATTTCATCTTCAGTTGGAAGGATATTGATCTTAGCGATGTCCATATTATCATTGTCATGTCGTCCTTGTGGTAGTACAACATCCCGGGGATACGTAGAGGTCACGACAGTAGTTGAGATACCGTCCATCTGTGGCTCATCCTTGTGATTAAGCAGACCATTCGCCCTGGCTAACATTGCTCGAAGCTCGCAAATTCGATTGGTCATGATTTGAAATGCCATAGACTGTTCATCAGTGCGAGTAATCTCTGCAATGTTCTCCAGTGAGTTCAGCAAATCCGGAAGCTCTTCGTGGAAAGTTGCTCGATTCTCTCTTCTGAGCAGCTCGCAAAGCGCTGTCGCCATAGCAATGAGGGTTGTTTCCAAGGTTGCTGTCGAAAGTTGGGCAAAGGCCGCACAGTATGCTTCGAGTAGGCTATTGCTAAGGCGTTGGAAGAAAGGAATTGCTCGGGTCCCATTGCTACCGCTGATGAAATTGTATAAACTTCCAACGTATGTGTCGACCGACAAGCAATCTAACAATGCTGAGTGGGTGATCACTAGGAGGAAGGGCCGAGAGAGCTCAACAAATGTACTAGAGCCATGGTTATTGGCTACCATAGTTAGTAAAGTCCTAATGTGGTCGCGGCCGAATTTGTCCTCATCGTCAAGATCCCGTGGGAGCATTTGCTTCCAGTCTCTGTCATCATCGTTTAGAATATCTAGAGCCCCGTTCCATAGTCGTCCGATTGTTCCGGCGTCATTTGGAACTGGCGGATGCTTGATAATTCTTCTCCAAGAATTATAGTCGGCCTTCGCCTTTTGCTGTTCTGGCGTTTCCTCTGGCTTTTCACGGGAAGGCCTTGGCGATTTTACGCCATTAGAGTTCGAGGATAAGTCATGGGAGAACTTGCATCGAGCTCCAAATCGACATCTCTGTGTTTCCTGAAATTGTCGACAGACGTTGAGCTTTCCACCTCCTCTGTTTTCTTCGCCTTCTCCGCTGCCCACGCCACCCCTACCACCCCTGCCACCTCTGCCATCTTTGCCCCATCCACTTCGAAATGGCCGACCATGCCCCCTTGTAGCTGGTGGGGCCATAATGTCGCGCGTAATGAGTATGCCGCCAGTAACAATAGAACGAATCCGGGGGGTGATAATACGGCGAGTTGATATCGGAAAGGAGGGGGATTGTTTGCAGAGCAATGAATTATTAGACACCATAGATGCGAGGTAGTTTTAGGTTCTTCACATGATTTCAAAAGACTAGGCAGATGTGCATGTTTGGGCCGCAGAATGCCGCACACAGTACAGCACACGTGTTAAGGGTGATGCGGTACAACAGTAGAAACGTACGACGTCCTGTTTAAGCACAAAATCGAGAAGTCAATTGGTGTATATTAGGCGATAAGCATCTTTGAAATCCAAACTGCGAGCAACTTGGACCAATTGTTGATTTTGGCGCTAGGGAGTTCACTGTATTGGAGAGATTTCGGCCTGCGCATGATTGGGCACAGCCTCGCGGCGCAATAACTTTCGAGCTTACCTCTCACCGATACAGCATGATAGGATAGAAAGAGAGACATCTGCACCAAAAAAGTGGACCATGACTTCAGCCTAGGTAATAGGGAATTGGTATTCTGCTGGGCAGTCACACAGGCGGAGCCCATGCTTCATGACGGCGTCCATGCGAGGAGCGATTGGTTTAACTCCCTCTGCGCTACATGCACTTTATATGGGTATCTGCAGCACTTTAGAACCCGTTGAAGTAAATCTTGTATGGTTGTTTTTGGGATGGAAGGCTACGTGTAAGTTCATCATCAAGGCGCAGAAATTGAATGGACGCCTTAGCGGCGCAAGAATAGATAGAGAGAGGGCTGACGAAAAAGAAATTATGACAAAGCATGATGGAAAGATGTTTTGAAGTGTAGGCGTCCACTATCATACATACTTAGCCGTGGAGGGCGGTGAGCGTTGAGCGTAAAGAGAGACAGCCTTATAAGCGAGGCTGAGCCTTGCTCCATGCGGAATATGCACATACCCCCAGTGGTTCAGACTGGACAATGGTTACACCGGGGAAAGGGGTCCTTGCGATGCTGATTTGGTGTGAGAAGGATTTGTGATCTAATACTTTCAGGAACTTTTGTTCCTGAGGGCGACGTGGACTGGCTGACCGGAGTAGTGACGAAGCTTGTAGACGTTAATAATTCGCTATAGAGATTAGTCTTCTAGTGCCTTACTTGAAGCCTGATAAGATACATGCTCATGGTTCGTCATGACCGGAAGCGGGGAGGTGCATCTTGTTCGGTCGCCGTTCGTTAGGTAAGGGTCAAGGTGAGATCGGATATATTTATTTGGCAGGCGGAACGGTTCGGCATCCGGTAGGTCATCGGGAGATCAACGCGATCGCTTTGCTTGAGAGTTTGCACATCTACGGGTAAGTTGTTTTTGTTTTGGGCTCTACAGGATCATAGTGAGAGTTTGCATATGTAGTAATAACAAGAGCATTTAACGTCCGCTTTCAGCCCTAGGGGCTATGGGACTCTGTTTGCATGCTGCAGAAGTAACGGAGGGTCGTTTGTACCGACATTACCCCACGGTTCCGGTGAAGTGCTGAGAGCCGCAGCAGAAACCTCGTGACTTCGTTCTGCACAAGTTAGCTTTACAAGGCAGGGCGCATGGCATCGACAAGAGTTGCATGGTATGATTTGGCGCAAATGCCGGATTGCGTTGTGCATGCATGGCCCAGACGTGCTCAGCTTCCTGTTAGCGGTGGGTGGGGCTGCGGCGTCCATCTGGCGTAAGGACCTCTCAGCGCGCTCACCGATGAGATCGCGAAGATGGCGAGCAGAAAGTAGTATGGAGGTCTCTGGTGGTAAGTCTGGCTCTGCTGCTCGCGCTCGGTACTTATCAAAAAGTCATAGAGCGACTTGAAGGCGGAAGAGTTGGCAAGAGAGCTGCGGGCCGCTACACGTTTCATCCTCTCCCATCCATATGACCTGCATACACGTACGGCACCAATAGATGCACGTATTTGCAGGGGAGAGGGCTTTGACCGGAATGCGAGTCAAGCGTAGCCTTCGTGGTACCATAGCATCACCAGCAGGTTGCGCCTTGCCTAAGGCCATCTACTCAGCCGCTTGCAATTATCTTCTAGCCTTCTTCTCCATTCTCTTTACACAGTTGGATGGTCGAGCTTGCGGTCTTAGTTGCCCGACTTTGCCATTCTTATTCCTACCCGACTGCTGAAAACACACCGCATTTTGTGTTTTACTCAAACGTGGAGCTATAGACGAGATACTCAGCTGGTTGATCAGATCCTGAGGCCCGCGCAAGATCCTCGCAAGGCAGCCCGCAAGGCAGCCGGATGCGCAGCCCTCTGATCTTCCCAGAGGCCGCCCTCACATTTTCTGTCAACAATGGCGTTTGAATATCACAATTGGCAGTATGGCAAAGATGGAAATTTCGCGCAATATTCGCCGAACAACGATTTTGCTATGTTAGACGTTCCTGTCTCTAATGCTGATGGTTCAAAGACACCGACAGGATCGCTGATTAACAACCCCAACTACGTCCCGACCATGACCGGCTTTCATGATGGATTCAGCAATGGGGACGTCTATGCGTCTGAGGAGGTGGGATGGGATTTCGAGCTTGTCGGAAGTCTTTCTACTTCTCCCACCTCAGTCCGAACACCCGACGATGATACGTTTGAGCGGGATTTAAATGACTTTGCACCTCCCGTAAGGAATTTCTACCACCAAGGCGGTATATCGCCACAATCCAGGCAAGGCCACGCTGATGTTATGGATATGTCCGCTCCGGAAATGGAATATTTTAATGCGTTCAATCAAGGTCAGTTTAACAAGTTCGTATATGGATCACGATGCTGATGGAGCCCTCAGATCCCCAGCCACAGTATATGTCCGAAATAGCTAGGCAGCTTGATACTCAAAACCTGTCATCGCACATAACTCCTAGTGGTATATCTCAGCTTGTTACAAGTCAACCTTACAACCAGCTTTGCGCAACTGCCTTCACCCAACAACCGCCTCAGCAGGACCCTTGGTCTCCCGTAAGACAGTCTACAAATTCAAATGTACCCAGATCAGACTCTCTTTTTTGGGACCCGGAATCAGATATCACCCTTATGGGCCAAGTTGGCGCTGCTTCCGCCAACTTCGATTACTTGTTATCTCCGCATTCTCCGGGTGGACTCTCTCTGGACAGTCATTGTTTTGGAGATACGATAGAACTGCAGTTTTCCATACCCAACTCCTCTCTTGCCAATTATTCACTAGGAAATTCGTCTGGCATGTTCTCCGATAGCTACGTCCAAGTACCGCGAGGGCAAACATCTCCAGAAGCTACGTCAGTTGGCGCATCTTCTGGACATTCTCCATACCAGCCCCCCACAAGCCCCTATGTGAATATTCCGAGTCCGCAATCTGATGGGGTCTTTTCTTATCAAGCTTCAGACCCAGGGTCTACGGTAGAGACGGCCCCAGTGCTTGAACATTTTCATAATACACCTTCACCAATCTTAGTTCAAAATCATCTTGCTGTGCAGCAGCAGAGCTTGCCAGACCCAAGCCTATACGGGATAGAACCCCCTGCCCCTCGCACTCAAAGGCCATCAATAAATAGACCTGGTGGTAGACAATTAGGCTCGCACTTGAAGCCCGAGGTGGCAAAGGACGCCCATGACATGAGAAAAGTCGTGGCATGTTGGCATTGCGTCTTACAAAGAGATAAAGTAAGGCTTTGGCTGCAACTCCTGCTCTTGAATTACCATTGATTGACGAGTGCCTTTAGTGTGGTCCAGGTGATGTCTGTGATCGCTGCTTGAAGCGTTCGCAAAGGCCAAACGCAGAATGCGGATTGGGATGCAGTCGAGTCCGACTTTGGGAGCTTGCATCGTCATTTCTTCCCAGTATGACCATTCTTGTAAAGTTTATAAACCGTATATTAATCACGTAAATTAGGTCTTGTGACAGCAATGCACGAAAACAGCCAACTCACGAACTTTGTTGCATTGCATATCCGGCAGTGGAGTAACATCGAAGTAACGCTTCGATTGACATGTGGCCAAGGACTTCCGTACATCAGCTGTAAAGTCTACGAGTTCGCACCTAAAACACAAGAATTGTTGCGACAATTTCAGTACACAACAAACCCCGGAACCGGACAATGCATCTGCGAGCTAAAGAAATCGCCCCCACTGGGTATGATTCAGCTCAACCATAAGGATGAGCAAAGATATGATCGGTATATTAACGAAATCGTGGATAACTACCTAGGACCATTTGGGTATGTCTGCTTTGTCGAAGAGCAGAATGAATTTCAACAGACGCTCTTCCTCATGATGACAAGGCTGAGGCCGAAAGCTGATGACGAAGTAAGTGTTGTGATTCTAGTATGAAGAATTAAACATCTAACGAGAGTATAGATTAAGTTATTGAGGGAAGTATTCCGACTTATTGTGGTTACCTACATCATGGGTCACACCCTCACGATTGAAGAAGATACCAGAGACTACAGCCTCAAACTACTGCGGAGTTACAGGCCCGGCGTGTACGCCGACAACTGCTCGCCGCGCATGACAAACCGCCAGCTGAAGTATTTCTTTTGTCGGCTGCACCAGACTATCATGACGAACGTGCTCAACAAATTGCAACAAATTTTTAAAAGCAGCAAGGGCTGCGATAAGTGGACTTCCGCTTTCTGTGCTGTATTGGGCCTGGCCATGGCGCATGAGGATAACCAGAAGACAATCCATCTAGTCACTCAGACGAAAGCCGCATCCCATGAAATGAGCACTCAGGACGCAGAGGTACAATCTACCCAGGCGTGCGAAGAGATTGATGGGAAGTTCTCCTTCATCATGAACATCTTCCGATGGAAGTACAACCGGGGCTACAACCCGCTTCGGGATAGCGAGCAAGACTGGATGAGCAAATTGAAGGACCCGGGAGCGATACAATTCGCGCGCGATGTTTCGATCCTAGTTACACAAAATAGTAGGTGTCGACTGTTTCGCGCTGAAGAAATGATAAATAGCTAACGAAAAGCCATTTCAGCGGACTACCTTGCCAAACGGCAGCACATCAAAATCTGCACCGCAAACCAAACCCAATATACTTCACGTCTTGTGGCTAAATTTTTATTGTCTTTCTGGTTGCCTTCTTAAAGAAATAAAACAGAAAGTTTTGGCATTATATCTTAGTTTACTTAACCCAGGTTTAGTCAGCTAAAGAATATCTCCTATCAATTCCAAACCTCCTTATTAGGGGAGGTTTTTAGAACCTCTCTATTCAAATACGTCCAACCATAGTTTTTTTCTGGAGTATCTCGCATCCGCGTGCGTCGGAAGGGTCGCACGGACGATGTTAACGAGTCTACGAAGTCAAGGGGAGCATGTAAGAATTTAGCGATGGCAGCATTTTTAAAACCATTTACTCTGGTGGACTTTGTGTTTTGATTTATTTTGGTAAGACTGGCAGCTGGTGGCTGGCGGCTGGGCGGAGAGGCGTTAAGGTCACTCGTTACTCCCATTTTTGGAAGTGACAATGTGTAGGAGTCGAGAGGAGCTTTCTATGTGGCCTTGGCGGACCGGTGTTGGATTTCAGGCTCCTACGCAGTAGTCCTAAAAATGAGGCGATTATGAACAGGGAGCCTCAAGTGGATGTTTTTTGTCTTGATATTGCATTCATCTGCGGGGCGGCTAGAACGCTGGAGAGCCCTACTCACGCGCTTGTTAGTCAATCCAGTCTCTTTCTGCCAGCCAACGCTTTTGACCGGTCTTCAGACAGCTGTCTCCGCCCAGCTCGGCGGGGGTGATCTCTTCTGCCTCATCAATCCTACGGCGCGGCCCAAAGCCTGGCCAGCTGGAGCTACCAGCACGCCAGGTCACCCACGCACGCCTCAGCCAACCCTCACAGCCATTATTCACAGCACAACAGGGCACCCATCCCTTTTCACCTTTCATCCTCCCCCGTAACCATCCTCCTCACTTTCACCAACCACCCCAAACTGCACCCGTAACCATAAACTACACCCAACACAGCCCACCAACACCTCTCTCCCCCCAGCCTCCTCCTCAGCCACCAGCTCCCGCTCGTGCACTACAAACCCCCTCGCCTCGCCACACCGACACGCGCGGGTCCAGAGAGCCTCGCCAGTTGGCGCGAGCTCGTAGGCCAGGTCGTCGAGGTCGACGAGCTCAAGGCCGGTGTGGGGGGCGGTGGCAGCGTCGGGGTCATTAGCGTTAGCAGTGGTAGCGCTGTGGGCCGACAGGGCGGAAAGCAGAGTCTTCTCGAAGGCGCGGCGTGCAGGCGGGGAGCTGAGGACGCGGTAGGCGGTAGTGATAGCGTCGATGGAGGGGCCCGGCAGTGCATTTGCGTCTCCTGTTCCCGGTCCCAGCCCTGTCCCTGGCCTGTTCCTGGCTCCCTCTTTTGCCTCCTCGTCGCTCGTGTCGCCTGCTCTTCCGTCCCAGTCCCCGTCCCCGTCCCTGTCCCTGCCTCTGCCTCTGTCCCCTTCCCCTTGCCCTTGCTGTACCCCCCTCGTCACACTAGCTTTGTCTGGATGCCACCGCAGTAGCGCGGCGCGGTATGCGGCTTTGAGCTCGCGCGGGGAAGGGGCGGAGGTGGGAGCGGCGCTGGAGAGCAGGACGGAGCGCGAGGGCGTTGGGAGGCCCAGCGTTGCGTAGTGGTTCTGCGGCGGTGGCATGACGGCGGCGGCGAGGGATGTTTGGGAGGTGGTAAGAGGGGAAGGAGGGGCGTGGTGGGTTGGTAGGGAGGCTGTTAGGCGGGTAGACTGGCTTGCTGACAGATAGATAGGTAGGCGGGTGGGTAAATAGGCAGGTAGGTTGATAGGTAGGTAGCTGGGTAGCTGGGTAGCTAGCTAGCTAGCTCGGGAAGGTAAGCTAGACGAGTAAGGCGAATGCGCCGACTGGCTGTATAGATAGAGGAGCAAAGTCAGTGCGGCGTATGCGGCGCGGGCAAGATCATCGCAGGATCATTGTTCCCGCGTCTGCGGGATTCTGGTGGCTGGAATGGCGTTGGTGTGGTTGCTGCTTGGATCTGGCGGGACGAGCTTTGACGCAGGGCGGGGAATTTTTTTTCGTGGGGACGCTCGGGAGGGGCGCGAGAATCGACCGACCAGCGGCTCCATGGCTGGTCTGGTGAAAACAGTAGGGATGTTATAAAATAGCAATCTCTGTCATTATATAAGTAGTAGTGAGTAATAAATCTAATAACTACTTGCTGTTTTTGGGATAGAAGAGTTCGGGCAAATATCTCTTATATGAGCAAAATTCGGCTTCTGTGACAGCGGCATTACCCGCTTCGAGGCTTCCGTCTTAAAAGAGTTCTTCGGCACATCACCATCACGCATACAAGGTCTCGTGGAAAGGTCTCTAGCAGTTTGTTCTAATGTGCAGCGTATATGACAAGAGAGTAAACAGAAGGCATCGCAAAATACCGGCCGCCCTCGCTTACACCGCTCCATAAACTACTACAGCGATATCATCCATCCTTTCCACTGTGTAGGGATTTGGTAGGTTTGGGAATATAAGGGATTGCAAAAGCAAGGGGAGGCTCGAATCGAGAGACAAATGAGAACCGATGTGAGATTTGGGGGGGGAAACAACAGGTGCTAGGGGAAGAAAAAACAGACATGACAATTCGTGTGAGGGGGTAAATCCCGAACCGCTAGTGTACTGTACCAATTTTCAAGGCAAGGAAACAAACTCCAATAGACTCGCGCCTGACGACCCGACAATCTTCTTCCTGCCGTAACCGTCCATGAGATGTCTCGAGTGACATAGTCTAAACAGATTGTTGTCCTGGCTTGTTGGACAAGGAAACGGATAGTCGCGAAGATTGACTACTTGTGCAAGTTTAGGCCGCAGCCGGAGCAGGAGGTGCTTCCTCGGACGCTTCTGGGGCAGCCTCCTTGGCTTCCGCCGGCTTATCAACCTCCTTCGATGCATCACCGGTGGGCTCGGCTTCGGCCCCGTCTGAGGATGTCCAGAGGGTGAGGTTATCACGGAGCAGCTGCATGATCAAGGTGCTGTCCCTGTACGACTCTTCGGACAATGAGTCGAGTTCCGCGATGGCGTCATCGAATGCCTGTTTGGCGAGGTGGCAGGCGCGATCTGGCGAGTTGAGGATTTCATAGTAAAACACTGAAAAGTTTAGGGCAAGACCAAGGCGGATTGGGTGTGTGGGTGTCAGCTCGGTTTGAGCGACGTCGGTAGCGGTCTGCGTAGAATCGTTAGTCCACCTGACCCAAGCAAAATAAATGTCATTGCATCATACCTTGTATGCCTCGTGTGCCGCAGTGGCGGCGACCTTACGCTTCTCTCCAGATGCGAATTCGGCGAGATAACGGTGATAATCACCCTTCCTACAGTACCAATGGTGTGAGTTTTGGGATCAAGGACCAAAAAGTATCAATCGCATCTACGAAGAGTTGGATTGGTCCGGGCGCACGTACATCTTGTGGTAAAAGACTTTAGATTCGCCTGATTCGGCCTTAGGGATGAGTGACTCGTCGAGAACGTTGAGCACGTCCTGGCAGACCTTCTCGAGTTCGGTCTCAATCTTTTGACGGTACTCGCGGATGGTGCCAACGTGCTTTTCGGATCCCTTAGACTCTTCTTTCTGCTCGATCGAAGAGATTATGCGCCATGACGCGCGCCTGGTGCCAACGACGTTCTTGTAGGCGACGGACAGCAGGTTGCGTTCATCCACGGTCAATTCACCGCCAATCTGTCGTCTGTAGTTAGGGCATGCTGGAAAGTGACCGCATGGGCCAGGGAGGCGTTGGCGTGATCGGAACTGTTGGGTTCGTCATACCTTTGCAACTTCCTGCAATAATGGATTAGTCGTGCGGTCTACTCAATCGACATGTGTGTCTTTACTAACCTTCATGTATGTGACCATCTCTGCGGGCGAAAAGAGTCAGCACGCGAGCCACGGTAAAGGGATTGACGGGGCCGGCACTCACCATCGTAGCGTTCAGCCTGCTCGCAGAGCCGCGCCAGGAAAGTCTTGCTGTTGTAAAGTCAATCCGTGAAACCTCACAGTAGGGACGGGTAGGATGCAGCAGTACCTCTCGCGCTAGATGTTGGGAGTCATGTTAGCGATTTGTTGACGTCTATCGTGCCGTGACAAAGCGCCAGAGGGGCATCCCACCGACGGGGCGGACAGCGGGCAAGGGGTTCGGATAGCAGAGGACTTACTTCATTGGCCATAGTGAATAATGGGAGGTGAAGAAGAGTGTTTTCAACG
Source organism: Glonium stellatum (assembly GCA_001692915.1). Classification (NCBI taxonomy): domain Eukaryota; kingdom Fungi; phylum Ascomycota; class Dothideomycetes; order Gloniales; family Gloniaceae; genus Glonium; species Glonium stellatum. Next base: position 38,852 of record KV748776.1, on the reverse strand, counting down.
GGTGTATGAGAGGGCTGGGGTGGTGGTGGGTTTACGATAGGGCGGTCTGGGAGTTTGGTGATGGAAGATGAAGTGTTTTGGGGATCTCGCTGGCTTGGGAGCCTGCCGCTTTTTGACGAGCGAGGCCCGCGCAGAGTGACCGCCGTTGATCCAGAGCGCAAGACACAACGACTTCACTCAGCGGCGCTTGACTTTCACCGGTGGGCTGCCAACTGTCTAATACATTCACTCGGGGCGGGAAGCGACATTCAGAAGGGCATGAAAGCATACCGACACCAGCCTCCTAGCCGCCGATGCGGGAGTGCACGTCGAAGAAAAGAACATGTGAGGGCCGACTGCGACACTACATCACAGGGTGCCAGGCGTCGGCGTGGGCGCAGGCCTACCCAGATGGTTTGGTGCGTTTGTGTGGTCTTCTTTGGTGCTCTGCCCATGTCCCGAATGCCCTGTCACGTCCCCATGTCCCCCATGTTCCATAAGCCCCCAAGCCCCAAGTTCCAAAAGTCCCTTCCAAGTCCTCACGCCATTCACACATTATCGCATATGGCAGGACCGCCCCTCTGGCTCTGGCTGGCGAAACCATGCCGGCCTACGGGGCTGTGGTCTCTGGCTGCTTTTTCATGCGCCAATCACACCCCAATTCGCTGTGGAGGCAGTCCGGAAAACCTGGAAGAAGGCCAGCAAACGTCCCAACTTGCCCTGTGATTCGTAGGATTTCAAGGGCGCAGTAATATGTATAATCATGTTTTTGGGCAAGCGGCCAAGGTATACACCACCTAACCCGACCTCTCGGAGCCTGACTTAAGACTTTTCACCTACGACCGTCCCTCTAGATCTCGGAGCGCATCTGGCGCACGTCGTCGACCGGCCGATGATACCCAAACGCCCTAGGGCTGCTTGCTTTTGATCGTACTCAGGACCGGGTCCCTTCAGGACAACACAACTGTCATGTGTCGGCCCAAGCCATCAGGACTCCCACGTCTTTGGGCTTCGACAGACGTCAATATCGTTACCTAGGATACTGCTTCACAAAACTCTACTCTGGCAAGGCTTCCCTTTCGTCCTTGAGTCAAGGCTATGATGTCGCCGTATCTGCGTCATATGCACGATGATCGAGAGAGCAGGGATTCTGATAGACTGTTTTCCCGATGAACAACCCAGCAGTCGGGCTCGATTATTTTTTTTAAACCTAGATCTCCCATTTCTGATATCCAATATATCATAGGGCATACCATGTGCGTAGTTCCCAAGATTAGAAGTTCAGAGGCATGCGCGCATCACATTAGCAAACGCCAGGCGCCCAGGATAAGAGCCGCCGTGCCCGTGCAAACGCCCCTGCAGTAGACCTGATTAGCATTTTCATGCCAGCTCACAGTTGCAAAAGTGAAAGGAGTGACGTACATCAACCACTGCAGTGTCGAGAATTTGACCGCCTCAAGCTTCTCTCGCAGCACCGCCGTCTCCTGCTCAATCCGTGTCTCCGTTTCTTTAATTTTCAACTCCTGCACGTTCGCCTCCTCCCTAATTCGTCCTTTCTCAAGATTTAGGTCAAGTCTAACAGATGCCTGTGTCCGCTGCACCTCATCCCTCAGCCGCGAATTAAGTTTCGCTAATTCATTTGTCAAACGTTCGTGTGACGCGCGTGTGAGAGAGGACTCTGTTGAGTCAGTAGTAAGAAGCTCTGACCGGAGTTTCGCGAAGTCGACCTTTTGTGTATATGTTGCTTTCTCTTGGTCTTCACGAAGGACCATGGTTCGTGTGAGGTTCTGAATACTATGAATCATTAGCGTCAACCCCAAGACAATTGGTTTCGGCTCTTGAATTACCTCTCCTCTATGACATCACTGAGAACCTTCATCATGGCGACAGCCTGTGCTTCCGTAAAGCCTTCTTCCTTCAACCTTTGAACAAACTTGAGTGTGTCGAAGTGATGATCGCGACCTTGCCGTGCTGTGACTGAAAAAGTACGACGGATAATAGGCGCGTATTGTGAGAGTGACGGAGCGTGGCGAGGGGAGTTCGTAGACCAATTTGATCCGGAAGCATCCCGTACAGAATTGGAAGAACTGGACCGGCGTTGTCTGGGGTGGCCGATAGACTGCGAAGTGATATACTGCGTTTGATTTCGTTGAAGTAGGCTTGCGGAGATTGCTGGGCTCACAGGGCTTGCAGCCCATGTAAGCCGAGGAAGGAGGAATCGCGGGATAGCTGTTGCTTGTGAAATTGGAGTTGCCATGGTGTTTTGGTATGGAGATGGCTTAGGGTGGGATGAAGCTTAAAGTCTGAATCGAACTTGGTGATGGCAGTCACGTGCATCCGCTTTAGAGAGCCACCAAGATTCTTGACGAGCCTCGTACTTAGTTCCTAGTGCGAAATAAGTTAGCGGTTCACGATAGCGCAATAGATAAATATAATTGAGTGATATCCCACGTGAGACATTTAACAACGGGTGGAGAATTCTTCCTAGTGGGCTCTTCGCACTGATCTTCACTTAGCCTTATGTTACAGGGTTTAGGTAAGAATAGCATTATAAGAAAGGACATATATCGAAGGTAAGAATAGCAGATCAGGTAGGATTACGTTAGTGGGAATAATTTGAGACTACAGTTGGTATAGGACCAAGTTAGCAGGAGTAATTTAAATTCACAGTTGGAATAGAAGTATTCCGACTAAAAGGTTTATGCTTCACAATTTCATTTAGCATTAGAAATCACCATAACAAACTTAACGTAATCCTAAAGTGCATCCAAGCAAGGAACAGGATAATGGGATTTTACATTGTAGCTGGGATTTGTCGTGACATCTATTCGAAGCCCAAGCAGCCCCAACAAAAGCCAAATAATCACGTATAACCGCCGCTCCAACTTGCGATGCCGCGCTAACTACAACTCCAGAAACCGCTAGAAAGAGCAGTAAAGTACTTGAACGTCTATCGGCCGTATTCTAAGCTTGGGATAATCACCGGTCCGTACTTCATCGGCGAAGCATACGGGCCGTCGCTCTGCACCATAAAGTCCACTGCGAGACTAAGCCTTCCACCACCGTGTCCAGGCACAGCTTGTCCAAACGTGCCGTTGACAATTTCAGGGTCATATATCACACACGCTGCGTAGTTTCTTCTACCCATGAGCCTCCTTAATTCCCGAGGAGTACCATTGACATCTTGAGTGAAAATCTCCATCATATCCTCCTTGGTGTCAGAAGGTGTGTGTGTGCTGCGATGACCATTTGCTGGGATGTACAGAGCCTTGTTATTATGGAGCAGCCGTAGAACATAATTGCTGGGCGGGGCGTTAACTACTGAGGATGATATAATCTGGTACATAGTTTTGTGATCTTGCGGTTTTGACGGATCGTGCACAAGACCCGCACCACAGCAGTCGACTCCTGATTAAGTGTGTTAGTTCCCGCAAGGGTAGAAAAAGAGTCTCGGGATACATACCGCCGGAGAAGAACGTCATACGAAGTGATTTGTTATGCGCGATGCCCTGAAGCGTTCTAATCAAATAGGTTCGCTCCAAATCCTGCAATAATATTAGAAAGAGTCCCACCCTTAAATTCAAATATAATAATTGCCTTACCTTTGACTCGTGCGTCCACTGGTCTCTTAATTCGTCAAGCATATCAATCTCACCAAATGGACTTAACATCCCGCTCATGAGACCGGACTTTCCAACAGCTTTCTTGACAGAATTAAAGCCTTCACCAACTATGGTCTTCGCTCCAACTACACCTGCCACGGAACTCGTGACTTTGCCAAGCATATTGAAAGTGCCCGTGACCGCTTTCTTTCCTGTGGCCATAGTGCTGGCAAGGTGTTCTACAGATTCCAATCGGGGGTAAACCACCGGTACAGGGATCATCCAGATACAATGTTGTACACTAGGCGGGAGCATAGCAACCTTCGGGAAGATTCCTTGGTAGGTAGGGCCCGCCATGACCTGATGTGGATTCCGTTCGGATCGGCAATCCGGCCCAACCACGACAACACAAGGCCCTAAATACTTTAGGAAATGCCAACCGGTCCCGGTGATGGTGAAAAGATCCTGGTCGTTATTGACGTTGCGAAGAATTTCAAGGGTGGTGTGATGTTGGAATAGAAGATACATCTCTATACCGATTCTCCCAATGTTCTTAAACATGTTCGAGAACTGCATGTATTCAGGGTATGATCCGAATCCATCGAATCTGAATTATTGTTAGCGGCGAATCGTGTGATATGTGGGCAGACTTACATGTCATGGTCGTCTAATGATAGGATATGGGGAATTTGAGCGAAAGCTTCTCTAAGATGTGGCTGATCAAAGTGACTCGTGTAATAGTGGAAATACGCATGAGAGACTTCCTCCTCATGTTTCGCTGTCCACGGGGCATTTTTACGATTCTCCTTGCCACTTGTTGCCGTCCACTGTTTGAGCAGAGGAATCTCTTTCCACAAGCGGTCCGCATAGATTTGGTCGCCAAGCCCCAATTGCACGTGAAAACCGCCGCACTCCGTGTTCTTTTGCAAAATATCCTTCCACATGAATCCAACACCACCGAGCTTCGACCTCTCATTGGCGTTGACATTCAAAGAAAAGTCATTTCCGGAATGCGCTATAAACCGCCAACTTGTTTCGTGGCGTCCTGCCACCAGAAATTCAAAACGAGTACATCCCAGATGAGAGGTAATGGCGTAGGTCCATTTTGCGCTATGATCTTCTTCCATCCTTAGGTCAATGTCATATCTATAAAAAACCCATGATTGATGAGTGTAGATAGGATTTGGTTTGAGCTGCCGTGCTACACACATGTTAGCAAGAAATATCATAAAATGGTCATCTTGTGAGTGGACGCACGATTTGGCGAAAGATCTACACTTTGATGAATATGAATTGTTGGGGGTTGTGGAGCATTCGTCACTAAAAGGATTGATCCGAGCCACAACCCTCTTTCAATGTCCATATTTGTGTATCTCAAATATGGGCCGAAATAGACACTATTTGTCGGTGCGATCTTATACATGTCCACGCCGGCCGCAGGAGGTGGACCAGTAAAGCCTGCGGCAATCGGAGTCATCATTCCTGTCATACTCATCATGTCACCATGATAAGTTGCGGATTGCGGCGGGAAACCAGGAGAAGCCAGTGGTGTCTTACCACCAAACGGTCCTAGTCCAGGAGAGGTTAAGGGGTTTGCAAATGTGCCTGTGGGAGACATGGGCTCGTTCAAATTCAATGGCGTCGGACCCTTTGGAAACTCCCATTGCGTCGACTGAGTTGGAAGATGGATATAATAGTACTGCCCTGAATTTGGATCAAGATGTGCAATCCATCCTTCTGGCAATGGTGGTGGGGAAGCCGGTCCCGGTCCAGGTCCAGGGGAGACGCTCGGATGAACTTGAATTGGAGCCATGCCCATTGGCCCTTGCTGCGGGGAAGGCCCAACCTGCTGGCGAGGGTCGTTCGCGAAAGCAGGATGAGCTTGTACGTTTGGGTCGGTCATGACGCCCGGCGCAGGACTTGGCGCAGCCATGGTTGTGTTTCGTTTCTCGTTCGCGTAACCTTGAGCTGTCATTGCGCCTGGAGCACTACTTGAAGCGGACTGGGGAATGCTAGAGTAAGCTGGGGGAGGTTCCTCGTTAATCTGCATCCGCGACATATCTTGCTGGAGTGAATGATCAGCAGACGCCCGACCGGTCCTTGGTGGAGACGCTGTGGTCGTAGGCGGTTGGGGGAATGCGGGCGTTTGAGGGAACGTAGGCGGCTGAGAAAACGCAGGCGGTTGAGAAAATGCAGGAGGCTGAGAAAACGCAGGCGGCTGAGAAAACGCAGGCTGAGGAGGACTCGCAACTTCATCCGCTCCTTGGTAAACCGTGGGCGGACCATGCGGATGACTCCCCGGCTGTTCGGTAGGTGTCCAAGGTCTTCTCGGTGGTTGTTGCTGCTGCTGTTGAGGAGGAGTTGGCGTAGATGTGGGCACATTATTTCTAGTTTGAGCGTTGGCATAAGCGTTGTTACGTTGAGCTGCAGCTGCATTCTGAGCTTGGAGGCTGCTAAGTGTTGATGTGCCGGCAATACCGGCTGCAGCAAAACGAGCTTCAATACCGCCGCTTGGAGGCGGAATGATGGGAGTTTCCGGCGGAGGAGGGGAGCCTCTTTGTGCTCTTGTGGTTGAAGTCGAAGCAGTAGAGCTCAATCTAGTGACACCGCCTGGGTTGGGGATCTTCAGACCTGGGCCTGGTGGAGAAGCGGGGCCTGGGGGAGGGAAGTACTGCTGATGAAACTCCGGATATGGGTTCGGCGGCATATCTATAGGCCCTGTGGCTTGCCGGACCGGTGGCCTTTGGAACAAGCCCTCCTTGTCAGGAGTGTCCGGGCCTGGAGACTCTGGTAATGGCTTAGGCGCAGTGCCTCGCCTTTCCGCAAGTCTCGAAGGCTGTGACCCTCCATCACGACCTTCTCCAGCTCTAGGAGCATGAGCATATCCTGCCACCGAAGGCCTATTTGGATCACTGGCATCAAACTTTGTGCGGGGTGAATTTGATGATTGTGCAGTGCTTGATCGACGCCTTCTTCCCTCGGGAGGCGTGGAATTCTTTGCGATTCTGTCTCGCTCTGACAATGGGGTGTATGCTGTGCGGGGAGGAACTTGCTGGCGAGCTCGTTCGTCTGGATAGGGTAGCGGCGCAGTCGGAGGGTTCGTGGGAGGGGTTGGGAAGGTTGGCATAGGCGGTGGGCGTGAGAAACCGCCTTCGGTGGCACTCCCAGCGGAGCCAGCTCTCGGAGGAGGAGTAGCAGAGGCTGAGTCTATCTTGTTGATCCGTAGGGGACCAACGGTGGGAGTATCAGGAGCTTCTGCGGCGGGGCGCAAGAAGAGCTCCTCCTCTGGTCTTCCCAGACGGCGGCCGTCCATCGCTTACGGAATAAAATTATGGATGATGTTCCGCGCAGACGGGCGACGGGGCTTTATTTTTGGGAATGAGTGCAGGCGAGCTCAAACAGGAGCGTGGGTGGTCGCGGGGTAAATATGACGCTGACGCAAATGCAAGAAAAGGAGGCCTGTGACAGAAGTCGATGAGTTGGAGGTATATTTCAACCAGAAGAGCCAGACATACCTGGTCTAAAGGCTCGCAGTTGCAGGTGCTTACTTACGTAGTCCCTCTTCGCGCCTGCACTGATATTGGGCAGGGCCGGTGGAAAGACAGAGGCGGCCCCAGCCTGGCGGAGGCGCCCAAGGCCATGCTCGGTGGTGATTGGGCGGGGTGGCCACTATACGCGCGCTCAAGGTCGAGCTCCTGGCCTCCGTCACACTTGGCAGCCTGCATGCAGGAGAAGCAGCGAGAGCAGCGCGAGGCAGTAAGATGCATGGAACGGGTCTCTGTCGTGCTACTGGAGAATCAGGCCAGAGCGACTGTGGACCAAATCGACTAAGTGGGCAGAAACGCTGAGGCCGGCAGACGGTTTGGTTGCACGGCAGCGCTGAGGTCGAGCTCTGAGCAGCTATGGGCGGCTTTCGAGCAGCTACATGAGCTTTGGAACCGTGGCGCGCAAAGGCGGCTCGGCACGATGTGCATTTCCTAGGTACCCTAACGTGCCTAATAAGTGCGACGTCTGTCAGTCTGTCATTATTCTGTCGTCTGTCATTCGGCCTAGAGTTTCGTCATGTCGCTCTAAAATAAACGCCATCGTTGTCATTCGCGCCTTTCTGACAGCCTCAGCGACCATGCCACAGCTGTCGCCGCCGTGCTGAAAAGGTCTTCTTTGCGCGGCCATTTCCAGCCAGTAGCAGCAGAGTAGTCCCGCCACGGCCCCTTTACAGCCTAACGAGGGGTAAGTTAGTTTCGGTAGTCGTTGACGTGCATCGCAGCAGGCAGCGTGCGTCGCTCCGACTACTTCCCTCCAGGAACGCAGATTCAGCCGCTTGGGATCTTTCCATGAAGCTCCAAAAACCCAAGAGCCACCGCGAGTCCAGGTCAAGGAGCGACTGCTTTTCGCTTGTGTGCGGAAGGCTTTCACTAATTAAGCAGCAATGGCCTGGGACAAGCCTGGCAGCCTTGCCATCCACGGCACCCATTGCACAGCTTGCGCTAAGCGCCTCCCAGCAATCACTAAGACACACCAAGACATCAATCCTCCGAGCGAATAATTGATCAATACGTCTTGGCATCGATCCAGAGCCCTTCGCTTGTTTGATCAAGCGGCCTCTCGGCTTGTAGAACCCCAATCGGCAAGGAATTGAGCGCCTTAGTGCGGCTGAGTTTCAGCTTGAGATAGACTTCAACACGTCTACCTCCTCTTTCTTCCTCTTGTCGAAAGCTTGAGTCTCTTGATTTCTCTCTCTGTCTGTCTCTTTCATTCGCTTTTGCGATTGTCTTTAATTTATTCGTTCATATAGTCTTCGTTTGATTCTATAACCTTGGGCACAGCACCCTATGAAGCACGTAGCAAGAACTCGTGAGCAAAAAACCCCACTTCGAAGTTGAACCTGTAGAGATCTCCGCCATGTCACTCCTGCATCAGCAGAATCCCTCTATGGGACAATTCGATCCCAGTTCGTCTGCTCCACCTCCGCCATATTCGGCAACACCACAAGGGTATCCTCTCTCACAAACTCCTACACCAGGCCAGCCCGGACAGGTATACATGCCAGCTCCAGCTCAACAAGCCCCAATGCAACAGGCTCAAATGCAACAGATTCCAACTCAACAGGCTCCAATGCAACAAACTCCGATACAACAAGTTCCCCTACAACAAATCCCAATGCAGCAGCAACAGCAAAATCCATACGCTCCAGACACGTCCCAATTCCCACCGCAACCACAGCCAGGAATGGCTGCATCACAGCATTTCCAACCCATTGGAGTACCCCAACAACAGGCCATTCCAATCAACCAGCAGCAGTCATTCCAACCATTACAACAAGCTCCCCAGCAGATGATGCAGCCAATAGCTGCCCAACAGCCTCTCCAGTATCCACCAAACATGTCTCCGGAACAACAACAGCAATTTCAGAAAATTGTGCAAAACATGCCGCCAGAGAAGCTTCAAGCCCTACAGCAAGAAGCCCAACAAATGATACAGCAGCAACAGCAGATGGCTACTCCCCAGCAACCCGCCTATGCGCAAAATGCGCCAGTCAGTTCATTTACATCTGCCGCACCCATGACACCGATGACGCCGGGAAGCTTCGCCCAGCCGAAACCTACCGAAGTCAAAGACGAGAAGAAGAGCGGGAAGATGCAACGATTTCTCGGCGACACGCTGGTGGGGCGAGTGGCGCGAGCATCCGTGCAAACCGCAACATCTACAATGAAAATGCCCGCCTCGCTCTCGCCCTGGGGTGATAACAACCCTGTGACGCTGCCGAACGTACGGTACCGGGACGCGGTGCTATTCACAACGTTCGCATTCGTAGGGGCGCCGCTAGTCGAGGGCACCGACACCTTCGTCAGCGGCATGTTCGGAGCGGACAGCTTTATCTCGGAGGTGGTGTCGTCGGGTGCGGGCGCCATCATTGGTAGCACGGTGCTCAAGTACGGTGTGTTCCAGATCGTGGAGCAGGCACTTGACAAGGGCATCATCGAGCACATGCTGCCCGAGGAGGAGAAGATGCTGCAGACAACCAGCGTTAAGAGCTTGCAGGTCGGCATCAAGCACAAACTGATGGGCGTCGATGCCGACCTGCGCTTCGCGGGTATATATCCCACTAGGAACGCACAGGACTGCTCTAAGGGTTGGTTCTGCCCGTATCTGTTTGCCAGCGCGAGGACGCCGCAGATACCACGAACAAATGACTTTGCAGTTGCACAGTTCTTCGGCCCGTTTGTCGGTGGTATATCTTCCCCTTTTTACCCCTTTATCTTGCCCTACCTTCCTACCACTAGTACCAGTACCATCACCACCTCCCCGCTCCCCCGCCCCCTTTCCCACTCTCCGCACACATACATACACACCCTCTTCCCGATCAAGCACTGATACCCCCGCTTCCAGCCGACTACGCAATGGCGCACAAGCTCCTCTCCGAAACCCCCTCAGTCCTCTCTCTCTGCGACCCAGACCCAACCCACGACATCCACACGAACCGGCTCATCGTCCTCTTCACCGCCATCTCCCCCTTCCGCGCCAACATGTGGAGCACGTCGCGGCGGCCCGGCTGCGGCACCCTGATCTTCCACCTGCTGAACGGCTGCCCGGCCCTCGTGCTGCCCGTCTCCGCCCGCGCCCCCATCGTCGCCTGGTCGCCATGGACGCTGGCGCAGATGCGGGCCGGCGCCGCGGCCGGGTACCAGGCTGAGTGGCAGCATGAGCAGGTTTGCGAGTGGCTGGATTCGGTGATTGCGCTGGAGTTTGTGCGGCCGGAGATTAGGCCGCGCTATGCGGATGTGTTGGGACGGGCGGTCAGTTTGGTGGTTAATGGGGCGTTGGCGTTGGATGGGACGGAGAAGGGGCTGCTGGCGAAGGTGGATCCGGAGAGGGCGGGGATTGTCATGTTTAGGTATTAGGGGGAAGAGCGGGTGGTTGAGGGTGAGGGAGTCGGGCGAGGATTGGGAATGTGTAATTACTATTGGGATTAGGAAAGCTTTAGAGTTCGGGGGAACTGATACGGTGAGCTCTGAACGCGCTTTCAGGGGCTTCATAAGGCTAGGAAATGTTTTTCTAAATATGTTGTTGGAGTAGGTGGAAGGGATAGATACCCGCTACGAGATAAGTGTCATGATTTAATCAGTGCGCTGGATAGATACCAGCTGTTTGCAACGCTGTTCATGACCTAATAAACAGAATATGATCTTTAATTTTAGGCGCAAGGCATCTGCTAGCTTGACGCTTGTAGGCGAGGGGTTACAAGCATTTGACGTCCAGACGCTAGAAATGATGCGCCCTTTTTATTATCAGCTCAGTTCGTAATTATCATACTTTTACTTGAATCCTAACCATATACACCTAACTTGTTATTATCTAACCAGCAGGCGATGTTTCTGAATGAGCTCGTTAGTCAGCAAGCGTAGCGAATTTCTCCTTGAACGCCCTTTCTCTGTTGCCTGATTTGCAGCCAGCGTATCAAACCACCAGAGTATGGAAATTGGCTACCGGGCTGTGCAGAGCTGCGCACCCCAACACAACATAGCGGTCAAGAATATAGGAATTGATAATCCAAGGATGCTACCTTTCTTAGGTTGTCAAAGTTTCTTAGGATCTGCCACTCAATCGTGTGAGCCACAATTAGATTCGATAGTGTAGGATATGGCCCCGTAAGTCTAGGGAAGCCTTATCCACCTCCTGATTTCACTAATCCTCGAGCTCTGCAATCAGAAATGAGGCTTTCGACGATGCTCGCGACCGCCTTCCTGCCTCGTTGTCAGACAAAGAGCGGCTACTGTTCTCACCCTGTGCTTCTGCTGCAGATTTACTCAATGAACTTCAAAAATTGAGCTTCATATCCAAACGAAACCAAAGACGCCACGGCGCTGAAATCCTAGCTCGAATCAAAAGCTTCAGCGATCGACTTCAGCCCTTCTTTGAAGTTATCAACATTTTCATCCAATCCAATCCACGTATTCTGCCATAGCATGGGGAGCACTCCGGCTTATTCTTCAAGTCTGTTCAGCCACCCCCCCAATACCTCTCGAAGGCACTAAGATAGTTTTAGCTTGCCAGCAACTTTATCACGTTCTTTGAGAAATTAGCGAGGGTTCTCGAACGACTTAGAGATGCTCTCCCTCAATTCGAGCTTATCCCGACACTTTTCAATGGAGACCTATCGCACGGATGAAGATGTCACTGGAGAAGATATATATTGATATCTTTCGGTTTTTTCAGAGCGTCGCAAAGGTGTTTACCACGGCCGATGGCAGTAAGCGCTCCTCAGTCATCTCAGCGCCAAGCCTGACAACCACCAAGAATCAAAAGGACGCCAGTGATTATTGGTGATCTTATGTGGAAGCCCTTTGATGCCAGGTTTTCAGAGATGCTCGAACAAATGGCTTACCATCGTAATCTCATTACCGAGGAGTTCCGCTTAATGTCAGTGCAAGCAACTATTAACGCGGAGGAGGCTGCTATTATCGAGCGGCGCCTAGCAGCCAATGAACGACAAGTGGCGTCTGAAGCTAGAGATAAACTTAATACGGTTGCGGGGTGTACCGTAAAAGGCGTTTTGGTGCTTGAACAGCAAACAAAGGGTGTGTATCTTAATAGACACGCACGTACCGTCAAACGTGGGCTAAAGGCTTCAACTACAGATCATACATTCCGTAGAATTCAAAAATGGCTAAATCCGCCAGCCTTTGCGCAAGAGTTAAATAACTCGCTCGATGCACGTGAAGAAGGGACCGGCCAATGGCGTACTCTTGAGCCTAAATTCCGACTCTGGGAGTCCACTCAAACGACGAGTTCCATCAACTCGGATAGGAAAAAGTTTAAGTCTAATGCACTCTGGGTCTACGGTATGTGTAAGTTATATCTGTTATATAACAAATCTAAACTACGTAGGTAATGCCGGTTGCGGAAAAACTGTCCTTGCTGCTTCGACTGTAGATGATTCTCACGCATTAATCACAAGTGAATCATCTGGAGAGACCATTATTCTCTATTTCTTTTTTCGGTTAGACTCTCCTATATTGACATCATCCGTTACGGCTTACCGCACACTTCTTGCCCAGCTATTGCACCATTTTCGTCATAACTAGGATTTCGCCGACAAGCTCGCCTTGGCGATGGAAGGCTTATCAGAAGGACAGTTGACAGCCACATCGGACGAACTCCTAGATCTTCTCCATGTTTGTGCTCGACAGCCCCGCCGTATCTCAATCATTCTTGATGGGATTGATGAGTGTGAGAATCACGCCTCGTTAATTCAAAATATGCTCAATCTCTCTACCAATCACTCAATACGCTTTCTGTTTTTCAGCCGCCCGAATGTCAGCAGCCTCAGTCAGTCCGTTCCAAAACAATTCCGGCTACAAATTCCAAAGGATATGATATCAAAAGACATAGCTATTTACGTCAAGCACCAACTAGATATGCTTCAGGAGGATGACCTGCTGTCAAACTCAGGGGACATCGATGACATAACTAGTCGCCTCGTAAAGGGAGCTGATGGCATGTTCCTATGGGCTCGATTAACGATATCTTACCTCCACTCTCCTGCTTTGACCTTGGGCGAAAGACGCCGGACAATGATTGAAGTAGTCCTTCCAGAAGGCCTTGAAACAGTGTACATTAGTATTTTAAAGTTAATCTCTCGTGGCAACACCGCGAACAAACCCTTGCAAGGAAGATCTTCAGTTGGTTAGCATTCGCTATCAAACCTTTGACTAATGCTGAGCTTCATCGCGCATTGGCTATTAACGACGAAAGAAGCCCGCATGATAGCGTAAAGGAAGAAAGATTCTCAGACTTTGAGCACATTGTGATAATGACCGGCGCCGGGCTTGTGGAATGTTGCGAAATTGATTCAAGGGGCGACGGGAAACTTGCCAGTTTCCGCTTCATCCATCAATCGGTTAAAGAATACTTTAAATAGGTGGCTCAACCTTCATTGAAGAGAACAGCTGATCAGGAAACGAAAGAGCGATTTTCTTTTCTACCAGCGAAATTAAGCACACACATCGAGTTACCAAGCTTTTGTTTAAAACAGCTACCGACTTGCTCGCTAGCTCGACCATTTTCTGGGGAGATTAGCAAGTCGATTCCTCTGCAGTTGTTGGATGGAATATTTCCCTTTTCTGGCTACGCAGCTGTGTGGTGGATTAAGCACTTGCAAAGCTCTATCGTAGATGATACGAACTCGATTCCTCACGACATCGGCACTACAATAGAAGCCTTGATGGATTTATCCAAGACACTGGGAGCATTTTTGAGAAATCCTCACATGGTCATGTCTTGGATAGAGGCGTTCTACACGTCATTCGACGTGATACAAGAGCATCCTTCGTTGCAGGCGATACAAGAATGGACTAGCTGGGTGAAGGAGTTAAGACTTCCTTTAGAGCACGTGTCCGTAGTGCAAGATATGGCTGATGAACTCTATGAATTTACACAGGACTTGGAAAGCCTTGTTAACTCTTGGGGAGCGCAATTGGTAAAGGGGCCTGAACTAATTTGGGGATAGTTGACAGCATTCACACAAAGCCGCTTTCTCATGCCGAGTTCCAATACTAAGGTGAGATCATTGGTATCTGTCAGCCATGGCAACTCAAAGCTCGGCTCAAAATGCCTGTGCACCATATCTGGAATGGCATCTGATGGGAGCTTTGTGGGAGTACTTAGCATCTGGCCTTCGAGGTAAGCAGCTTGTGAACAGTCTAATATGCTCTACTCAAGTTTCTACAGGGCATATGAGTGCTACTGAGAAACACTTGAATCCTCCAAATCATGTTCTGATCTTCAGGACCTATGCAAAAACTGGATTGCTCGGTTCGAAGTCTGGACCGCCGAGACTGATCCAACTCGCACTGCGAATATTCGTATACTGCTTGATGACGCGGAAATTTGGCTTCAGCTGCGCTAGTCTTTTCGTCGGGAGATGACAAACAACTGGAAAATGGCATTCCCAGCCTCCATCGGAGAGAGTGCTCGAGCATTTACAATTTTACGCACTTATTACGAACTTGCCCCTGCGACTGTGACTGGGCCACCTAGGTGTTATTCATGCAAGCTTGAGATGGACTTCTCAGATGGACTACGATTCAACTAGTCCAACGAGCGAAAGGGATTTGAAGCTTTCGATAACTCCAATTCGAACATTCCTCCTGCACTACGATTGGTACAGCATAGACTGTATTCTTATGCAATCACTTTTAGCTCGAACGGCAACTTCCTGTTCTTCGCGGATCACGACCCCTTTCGACCAAGTCATCTAGCAGTATTCCAAATATCTAATACTTCTGGGTTGTCTATCAAGAGAGTTGCTAATACCACGTACTCAAGCATGGCCGCTCGTTTTAGTCCCTTGACTCAAGTCGCATTTCACCCCAGCCGCGCAGTATTAATATTCAGCGATGAATCCAATATCGACTCTCGAATCTGGGTATGGGAATTTGGCGCGGGTACGTTTATGCACCACAAAATATATTGCATCATGTTTAGACGCTGATATGAATAGCTATGACTATTGGGTCGATTCAGCATGAGGTCCCGTCGCCAACCAAGCGACTCAATTTCTCAAGTTGTGGAGACTACATTCTCGTGGATGGCGTCTCCTTAACGAGAGTTATACCTATGCCAAAGACGATGAGCAGTGAAGTGAATCCAAAGGCAGAGCCACGTAACCAAACGGAAGCATTCTATGATACACGATCCGACGATAGCCTATGCAAAATCGGCAACCTTGATGTGTCGAGCTATAACTTGAAAGCGGGCCAAGTACTAAAAGGCAGCATTCTCGGGAAGGTTTCCGGATCCTCGCCGTTCAGAGTCTCGGCCGTTGGCCTCTCAGATGTTGTTAGCATTTCTACTGATTTTGGAATATCGCCGCAAGTGCTTCAAATTACGAGGCTGCCTCAATGGCTAGGAATAGAGAATACAGCGCCCTCAATAAAAATACCTTTCCAAGGCGACAACATCATCACAGCTGTTTTGAACAAGGCAGCAAAGGCATAGTACAGTCCGTCCGAACCAGTAGATGAACGCTTCCCACTTGCGATTAATAGCGACGCAGGGATAGCTAAACTCAAGCATACACTGGATACTAGTACATCGGCAAATGAGTTGAAGTGGGTCGTAAGCTCCGCTCCTGCCCAGTACCGAATTTGTGGGCTCCGACACTGCAAGACTGGCATAGAATCCCAAATACTCCTTTCTTCGACTTCCGCTCGGGTCGGAAAAGCTATGTACTTCCAAGTAGATGGTATTTCATATCAAATTCTAGGGCTTAGAGAGAGTGTTAAAAAGGATATTCGGCCAAGTACGGCGCCCTGGGCTGCCCGCCCCCACCTGCAAGCTCCCATTATGGTCCATCTAAAATCATTCGCGACATCTACATAACGTAGGAGGCTTTAGAGGAGAACTCGGTAAGATTACGACGCTCACTCAACGAGGCTGTTTGTGAGCGGTTAGATTGGAGCACTTCCCCGACCTATTGGAGGACCGTGTCATTTCCACGGGATTCCCCCGTGTCTAGCAAATTACATATTCCGATAGCTTACGCCGGCAATATGCTCGCGTCAATCACGACGAATACCATTTAATGGACTTGAGTCCATAATCAATGTAATAATGGTGCTCAGTACTTGTAACACTGGTCATAATGAGATTGGGCATTTCGTGTATTCATCTCCTAAGTCATCCAGAAACTGAAATTCAAAGAGAAATATGATATAAGGCCACTGAAATGATGGGGGGATACTTCTCGTACCATAAATGGTTCATCATTCCGTATCATTTATTTTCAAGAAACAGGCGCTCCCTGCAGCTAGTTAGACTATCTTATTTATGAGCTCATAGGTTACGAATTAGCTAAGATCTTCGAACGGTGGCGGTCTTAGAAAATGGAAGAAACATTGATAGTTATGTAACAACTCAAGGCGAGCCCTACAATGTCCTGACCGTAAGGCATGTGTCTGTATCTACAATATCCATCATGTCTAATGGTAAGTCGTGAAGCTATACAAATAAACCACCCCACAAACCGCAA
>KV748776.1:0-22135 GCA_001692915.1 Glonium stellatum | reverse complement strand
AGAGAGAGAGAGAGAGAGAGAGAGAGAGCTCGATATAGACAAAAGTTATACACGGAACTCGCGCGTATCTCATACAGCACAACATATAATTCTCAAAGCACCACAGGCAATCTTCTTCATTAATCCTCGCGCGTCATCTCATCCACTGCGGACGCGCGCCTCTTGCTTTATATGGGGGGGTATAGTAGAGAAGAGTCAGACCTAGACCACTACAATACTTGTACAGTCAAGATTGTTGCCAAAAAAACCGATATACAAAAAACGAATCAACCAATGTGGCAACCCTCCATGCCAGTGATAACCCAAGGCAACAGAGGCCGCGATGTGACGATCTATGTTTATAAGACGAGCAGTCAAGGAGATCTTGATCAGAAACATGGGAACCCAAATTGGACCAAAAACGCCGGGACAATGCAATGTGGGTATTCGAGGTCGAGATATAACGCTGGACGGTCGCTACAGTCAATAAATCCTGACTCCAAACATGTGTAAAAATATGATTAAACTGGATAAGGATGAGGGGAACGTAGGAGGAAGGAAAGAGATCCCCTAAGCGGCAGCCATAGTGATCTTCTTCCCCTTCATGCTCTTCCACTCTACGAATACGGCACCTCCCAGCGACATCGCCGCTAGCGCGACCGACACGTAGAAGGTCTCCGTCAGCGTCTTGTTGTATGCGTTGAGCACGCCGTCGAGGAACTGCGATGGGATTGCGTGCTTTAGCTCCGTAGCGCCGGTCCGGAGCACGAGGCCGGGATCCAGGTTGGGGACCGCCTTGCTGAGATTCTTGATGAGCTGGTTCGTGAACACGTTCTGGGCAACGGAGATGAATAGCGCGCCGCCGAGGGTTTGGGAGAACATCATGATGGCTGTGCCGATGGGAACGTCGGCATCTGGCAGCACGGTTTGAACGACCATGAGCGTCTGCTGCATGCCGAGTCCTACACCGGCACCGTAGATGAATTGGTAGCCAATCCATTTAGAGTGGCCGGTGTTGGTAGCGAAGGTTGTGAGGAGACCACCACCGATGGCCATGAATATCGATGAGGCGTACATGAAGGGAGTGTAGTAGCCAAGGAGAGTAACGGAGATACCAGAGGATAGTGAGAGGACGACGACGCCCATGATCATAGGGAGGTTCATGATACCGGATTTCATGGCAGACACGCCTTTAATGGCTTGGAACCAGATAGCTGTAGAGTTGTTAGCGCTAAACAAGAGCTAAAGAAAAGAGTTAATAGGGATGCCTTACGAATGAAGTAGACGAAGACGAAGAATGAAGCACCAAGGCATGCTCCAAACCATGCCGACCCCCAGACATTCTTATTCTTAATAATGCGGGGTGGAACAGTAGCGTTCTCTCCTTTCCAGATTTGTACGGCGACGAACCCAATGATTAAAATCCCGAAGATAATGAACAAGGCAATAATCCGACCGTTGCCCCAAGCGTACTTAGAGCCACCCCATGTGAGGGCAAGAAGCAAGCAGACCACAGCGGGAATGAACAACGCGGTACCAACCAAATCAAAGTGCTGAAGTCGCTCTTTGAAAGTTTTAGCGGTCTTCTTGACCTTCCCCGGAGCTTTGAAGAAGAAAATGATAAATAATGCGGTCACCGCTCCGAAAGGTAGGTTGATATAGAAACACCATCGCCATGTTAGATGATCAGTGAACGCTCCCCCCATACTATAGATGTGTTAGTTAAATTCCTAATGTTGCAGAAAAGTTAAACTTACAGTGGTCCAGCCACGCTAGCAATGCCGTACATGCCTCCGATCATGCCACTGTAAGTCGGGCGCTGATGCAGGGGTACGGTATGCGCGACAATGAGAATGGCACCGGAAAAGATGCCAGCAGCGCCGAGACCAGCAATGGCTCTTCCGACGATGAGAGCATTAGAGGTGGGTGCAATACCACATATGAGTGAGCCAACCTCGAAAATTCCTAGAGCCGATAGGTATATCCATTTGATCGAGTAGAAGGTATAGAGTTTGCCAAAGATAAGCTGAGTCGCGCATGTGGTAAGAAGGTATGCACTTCCATACCAGCCAACGTCGTTCAGAGCCTTGAAGTGATCGGTGATTCTAGGAATGGCCGTAGCAATAATCGTGTTGTCCTGACATGTGTTAACTACGAAGAGCGGCATTTAAAGCGAGCCGAACTTACCAATGCCATGCAAAACACAGAAAGACAAAGAGCAATTGTGATCATGGCTAACTTCCATGCTGTGGGATATTCATGTTCAGCCTCCTCGTCAGAGGCGGCATCACCGTTTTTCTCTTCATTTGCTACGTTAGCAGCAATAGGAGATTCGCCCTTCTCTCGCGTTGACCGAGTCTCAGAGGCTTCCGCGGCATGCTCTACAGGGACTTCTCTCTTCTCGAACACCGAAGGATCAGCACTCTTGCTGAAAGTTGAATCTGTGTCGCCAGTCATACTCCTAGTGCTTGGTGGGCGAAGAGAGTCTTTTGTGCCGATAGTCATTGAAGGAAGCAGTGCTGTTTATTAAAACGAAGTACCGAAGGAGTGAAAAAGTGTGGACCTGTATCGAACATAAACTACACAGTGCCGCAGCCTGAGGAAAGGCAGTTATATAGTAGAAGATTCTGGACGGACGAAAGAACGAGGAGCGAAGAATGCTCGCGTGGAACGCCCCTCAGCCTTTCTTTCGCCATCCTGATCTAGGCTGTCGCCGTTGATGCCAATGTCGGCAACTCACTTTAGCGAACGGGACACCGAGATCCCGACGCTCGGATTCCTATCGACTGGCATTCTTGATTGGGCCCATTGACTGTCGGCAAAGTTTTCGTCCGTGTGCTAAGGGGCCCGTGAGAGAGTGGCAGCAAACCGTCCCAGTGCCAGTCAAGCCACCACGAGTACCCGACTGCGTGGTGCTGCATCGATGTTCGCATCGCTCGTGTTGGGTTTTGACAGGCGTGACACTACCCACGCTTTCTTACATTCCTGGTTCTACTGATTGTAGTGAGATTGTGCTGCGACTATGCGTCCGGCTTATGAAGTAGCACATCAGTGCATCAGCAGGAAGTCAGATTAACCATAAGGCTAACTTTCAGCGAAGCGGCGCGCCAGCGAGATGTTACCCGCATCCATCTCGAAGTGGTGGAGATGCGAGCCCACATCGGCGGCGCTTCCGTCCCCTGGATCGCCCAGCCCGTCACGAAACGGTGAGCCGAGAACACTGGCCTTCTCGCCTAGCCTAACTGCCCAGTCTGCTCCTACGGACGACTTCGGATCAGAACACCTTGCGTGGACAAGTCTCGAGTCCTTCTCCTATTTCGCTGCCGCGCTGGGCATCGCTAGGTCACAAACATGCCCCACATTGCCTGGGTTCGTCTGGTGTGGGTCACCGGCTGTAAAATTGCACAGCTTTTTCACGTCTGCCTGGCTTCGCTTTCAGCGCGGCCAAATGCTGAGGAAGATTCAGGCCAAAAACTGCAACCGCACATTCATCTCTGCGACACCTGCCCCTCGCACAACAGGCTACAGCTTACCAAAGCCCTTTCCGATTGCCTTATGGCGGTAAAACTTCCTGGCGATATGCGTACGCCAGTGATGACTCATTGATCTGATGCAATCGCGGAGCACTCATACGAAGCACCTCGTAGCCCTACATGTCTTGGCCGGCTGTCTATCAGGTTATTCTCGGAGCTGCTCAGCTGAGGGGTTGCGGGCACCCGTCACCCGCCCATCATAGAGACCTTTCAAACACGGCATTGAATGCTTAGGGATCATTCTCTTCTTTTTCACTCCAAAATTATGCATCCATTGGGCATCGGGATAAAATCCCCTTCTCTCGTTTAATACGAGAGCCCGATATGGCAAAATTAGAACTCATTTGCAGCTGACCAATTAGGAATACTTTGCGACGGACAATTGTCGACGGTTATTCCGCGTTGTCACGGTGGTGGATTAATTGTCCACAATTATTCTTTTGACCCTGTCCATTGATGTGCTTACGGTCGCAGCCCCTGCGGAAATCCTGAACAGAGAAATCATGAAGCTAGTGCACTAGGTAATTCACAGAACTACCAGATCAGAAAATGGCGCCTAACGGGAGTATACTACATACTATGGACTTTGCCTCTATCGTGTACATCACAGCATCATCTTTTCTATCCTTAAGTTATAAGTTTAGGCAAAAGCGTTTAGGAGGTCTCTTCGCCTTCCCTAGCCTCACGCTTGATCTCATCTTCCTTTCCTATCTCCTCATCTAGTGCCATTGCTAGTGCCACCAAACCTTCACGCACCGTACAAGCTTCGCTATGTATATGCAACGCGAGCGCTAGAAAAGGCAAACGTCTTAACGTACGCCCGCTCAAGCCATCGCACCGTTGAGCGATCCGCCATAGCTTTCGCGCCGGGCAGTTCGGTCGTTTCCAGAGATGCACGTTCATGTACAGCAGCGTTGGGATGGTGCGAGAATCCATCAGGACCCAATCTTCTCCAGAAGAAGGGGAGGTGGACGGAGAATCACCTACGAGCTGCACAGCGTTGTCGGAGTCTTCATCCACGTCATCTGGGTCAGATAAGGGGACAAGCAGATTACATCGGATTAGTTCGTTGAGGCTAATACGAAGTATCTCATAGGCGGTCGCCGGGCAAGGGTTTGAGATGTGCTGCTTTACGTCGACACGGTCGAGAAAGGCCGAGTCCTACAGGTTTCAGAAAACTGGGAAAGAGGGACCTGGTTAGTTGAGGAGTTACTCACAATCGTGCTTACAAGATTGCTAGTGCAGAACACAATTACATTTGGTCGATGTCGGAGACGATCAAGAGCTGTAAGGACTTGGTTGGTGGCCTGTCGGACTAGAATTAGTAAGTTACTCATGGCTCTATAGCTGATAGGAAATTTAGCCATAGCCCTTTTTGACAGCCACGACGCTTCTCATGCAAAGAAAAACTTCGAAAGTTTGTAGGGCTCTCAATATTAACGGAACCCACCCTCAGCGCATCACCGCACTCATTTCCACTAGCAGCTCTCTCCCGAGAACTAGTCAAAGTCTCCACCTCATCGATGAGAACACAGATCAAAGTTGTTTCCTCCTCAGCCATAACATGAATACTATCGAACATTTTACCGACAAGCTTACTACTCTCGCCAAACCACTTGCTGAGGACGGAGTGAGAATTGACTTCGATAAGCTTGCCTTGGGTAAATTGTTTGCCCAAACGAATGGTAAGCTTCTGAGCGAGGGCCTTGGCAAGGGTGGTTTTGCCTGACCCTGGAGGGCCATAGAGGAGAATCAGACGGTTCCAGTTGAGTATAGTTAAATTCAGAGCTGGGTTCTTCATAATGGACACTAAAAACGTCAGTCGAGAAGTGATTCAGCACCATATCGGACGCACTCATTCGTGTAGTGAACCGTAACAGACGAGCTGGGATTTCATCGCCGAAAACCAGACTGCACAAATTAGTCCAGGCGAGCCATCACAATTCGGGTATCCTCACGATTCCCAAATTCCATTAAGAGACTTGCTAGGTAAAGCAGCTACTCTTACTTGAGGCAAAGCATCTTCACCATCTCCTTCACGGTGCATGTTGTGAGTTCCTAGTGAGCTATCTTCCTCATTTTCATGAAGTTCATAAGCTTGCACATCGAGCTGCACATCTTGAAGCCTGTGAAATGATGTTTCGCCTTCAGTACCAGAGAAATCGACGACATTGATAGACTCAATGAGATAGGCATGGGGAAGGCTATCTTCAATGTCATCAGAGACCATGTAGACAATCTAGAAGCAATGAGAAGACCCACCATAATTTTCCACCTTTTGATCAATTTTGAGATGCACGAAGCTTTTTACGAGCCATTCTAGGACTTCTTCGCGGACCTACGAAGTTAGGGATGGCTGGTAATAAGCACCTGAGGCAAAATACCAGATCTGTTCGTACAAATGCTCCGCCCACGGTTTTGAGTCTAACTTCAACATGAAATGATGGTTTAAGTGCAATCGCTGATGCTGAAGAAGTCATCTCGACTCGACAGGAACCGTGGGGGTTCTTGGGACCTGGTTGGCTGGTGGCCCGTGGCTAAGGGCAGAACCTCAAACCCTTGAGCCAAATTGCGTGGGGGCAAGGATTTAGCGGCTACCTGCATCTCGGCGTCATCAGCCGCCAACGCGACAAGAAGCACACGAGAACCTTTTTTGACGATCGTACGACGAAGCGCATGTCGCGACCATTCTTTGACGATGAAGGATGATTCTCCTACTTGCAAGAAGGGCTTCGACGATCCGTTTGGTACTGAGCACCCCCGAGACACGAACATCCAGATCGCACTCTCTGTCGCGCTCGGTTTCGGAGCTTTCCTAGCTTTTTGTGTAAGTGCTATCGCCATATAGCTTGCCACAACGCGCTAATCAAAGGCGCTGTAGTTTCTTCGGCCGCGATGGAAAGGTCTCTATGCTGCGCGTAAGAAGCAGAGCGATCGAGCGACCGCTCTTCCCGAGCTTCCTGATGGCTTTTTTGGCTGGATATTACCACTATGGAGGGTCACAGAGGAACAAGTGTTGGCTTCGGCTGGTCTCGACGCCTATGTGGTATGGTTTTATTGAAGATATATAGGTAGTATAATGAACTTTTGGCTAACTGTTTCGCTTAGTACCTGGCTTTCTTTAAGATGGCCATGAAGTTCCTTAGTGTTACTCTATTCTTTGCGCTAGTCGTCATTAAACCAGTCCATGATCGATATCCGGACAAAGATGTGAAAGGCAAAATACCAAGCAACTCTACGGAATTTATCGCGGGCTTAATACATGCGCCTGAGAGGATAGAGGTACGGTCAGAGTGGAGGCAAGTTTTAAACATGCCGGTTGAGTACAGCTCGGATTACCTCTGGATGTATCTTGTATTCGCATATCTATTCACCGGCCTCGCAATGTACTTGATCGTTTCAGAAACAAGGAGGATTATAGAGATCCGCCAGGAATACCTCGGTAGCCAGACGACAATCACAGACCGTACAGTCCGATTATCCGGGATCCCACTAGAGCTCAGGTCAGAGGACAAGATAAAGGAAATCGTCGAGGGGCTGGAGATTGGCAAAGTGGAGACTGTCATGTTGTGTAAGAATTGGAAAGAGCTGGATAGCCGAATGGTAGAGAGGATAGCCGTACTTAGAAAGCTAGAGGAAGCCTGGACCGTTCATCTAGGAAACCGCCGGGTTGAACGAAGTCTCGAAACTCTACCTATCGTTCAACCACCTCCGCCTGGCCCTGAAATAGGCGAAAGCGACGAGCGCGAAAATAGTAATCTTCTTCACGACATTGACAGGGACCCTGACCACGTTATCCCTTATGCTCGCCAGCGCCCCACGACGAGGATATGGTACGGCCGGTTCAAACTTAGATATAGAAATGTCGATGCGATTGACTACTATGAAGAAAAACTTCGGAGGCTAGATGAGCAGATTCGAGCCTTGCGAAAAAAGGAGTTTGAGCCGACACCTTTAGCTTTTGTCACGATGGATAGCGTGGCCAGCGCTGTGAGTATTTACGTTCCGTTTATGAATTCTCAGTTCTGGTGCTAACTTTCGTCTATTTAGCAAATGGCTATTCAAGCTGTGCTCGATCCTTCTCCATTGCAGCTGTTAGCAAACAATAGCCCTGCTCCATCTGACGTTGTCTGGCCGAATACGTATCTACCCCGTTCTAAAAGAATGCTGAGAGCTTGGTCGATCACTGTATTTATTGGTGTCCTTACCGTGCTCTGGACTATATTACTCGTTCCAGTAGCTGGTGCTTTGAACACATGTTCTATACATGAAGTGTGGCCTAGCCTTGCGGAACTACTAGACAGCCACCCGAACTTGCAGTCTATTGTAAATACGCAGTTGCCAACTTTAGCACTAACTTTGTTGAACGTTGCCGTGCCCTATTTCTATGACTGTAAGTCTCCATGGCTATCCCCTAATGCAACAACTAAATTTCAGTTCAGGGCTAGCAAACCTTCAAGGAATGATATCACAGGGAGATGTGGAGCTCTCCGTTATTTCTAAAAACTTTTTTTTTACATTTTTTAACTTCTTCGTTATTTTTACAGCCTTGGGCACGGCTTCTGGTGTGGTCGATATGTTTGAGCGGTTTGGGGATAGTCTGAAGGACACATCCAGCATTGCCAACGCTCTTGCAAATTCGTTGCAAAAGTTGCTCTTATTCTATGTAGACTTTATAATCCTTCAGGGCCTAGGGCTCTTCCCTCTGCGACTCATGGAATTCGGCAGCCTTACACTATACCCAATTAATCTAATGGGAGCGAAAACCCCTCGCGGTAAGTTCACACCAAAGCTTTCATCGATCTTATAACTAATATTGTGGCAAAACTAGACTATGCAGAGCTCGTCCAGCCTCCCGTCTTTAGTTATGGTTTCTATCTACCGCAAACCATACTCATCTTTATCATCTGCATGGTGTACAGCGTTCTCCGCTCATCCTGGATGGTATTGCTCTCAGGCCTAGCGTACTTTATGATTGGTCACTTTGTCCACAAATATCAACTGCTATACGCAATGGATCACCGTCAACACTCAACCGGGAAGGGCTGGATGATGATTTGCGATCGTGTAGTTGTTGGCTTGGTCATGTTCCAGCTCACCACAGCCGGGCAGCTAGCTTTAAAGCAGGCTTACAAGCGATCTGTGCTCATCATCCCTCTGGTCATCGCGACTCTTTGGTTTAGCTACGTTTACAGCAGGACTTACAGGCCACTCATGAAATTCATAGCATTACGAAGCCTCAGACGTTCTGAACATTCTGACTTGGGTCGAGGGCCTCAGGAAGAGATGTACTCGCCTGAGCGGAGACATATTCCTAGACCCCGTGCTAGTCTAACGATCGACGAAGCCCGTGAGATTGGCTTGCGTTTTATCAACCCAAGCCTAATAATGCCGTAAGTTTTGGGTTATATCATCAGAACAAAGTACTAATACTTTACAGTCTTGATAATGTGTGGATCGCAGATAAGAATGCTAGAAGTGGACATAGCTCTGCTGTCCCTAGCACAAACGGTGAGAACGGTGCATGAATTTGTAGTTACCATTAAAGTGTGGAGGTCCTTCTTGCATTCAAAATTGTTGGATACCACAACCCATGCACTAGGTGTGACTTCCCATGGTTGGGTGGATACTGGTATGCACCTCTATCCGGTAGTAGCGATTTCAATAACAAGCTAGCCTTTTACCATGTTCAACCCACATCTCATCAACACTCACCACTACCAATCCCAATCCCAATCGTCTTGGACTGCTCCACTGCTCTCTTTGGCTTGAAGCATTCTTTAGATTGCGTTCCCTTATTCACTCATTGTTCTCCTTTATCCTCCTTACCCTTATCATCTAAACCTTCGTCTATCAAATATCCTTCTTAACCATCCGCACCTCCATTCGGAGGTGCTTCGAAAACGTCTTCGCAAATATACCTATCCAGGGGAGTAGCCGGATCCCAATCGGTTCCAGTCTCTCCAGTACTCAGTCCTTCAATTCCGGAAGTGTCTACACTATACGAGTCTCCTAACGAACATACTCTTTCTCTGGGCCCTCCTACTCGTTCATCGGTCTTTAGAACAAGTTTTGTTTCAGAACCTTGGACCATTGAACGATCAGCAAACCAGGAGCGTCATTCCAAAAATTCTCCTAAGATGTGCGATAACAGTGCTATAAATGCAGCCGTGAACACCTCCACTAATCACACTGAGGTCGATCTACCATCAAGACGTTCAGATGTGCTTAGGAGTGTTTTCACATCACATCCTCGCAACTCTCGTTTGGATCGCATGACACTCCAGTCAGCTCGGCGGCGTATCAGCCATGCTGAGCAGCGCCGAAGAGCTACCTTTGCGATACGACGAGAGAGGCCACGCATGTCCTTTCACAAGGTACTCTCATCATTTTTTAATAGCGGTTCATCCGGCACGTCTACGGATCAGGTACACACACGAACAAATTCGAGCGCTTCTGATTTCAACGCGCAACTAAAACCGCCGTACCAAGACTCTTTGCAAAGTATTGAGCTAGTTTCTCCTGAAGCTTTCATATTCAGCGGTCCAAGTTTAAGGTCAGCATACTCCAGCTCGATAGGCGGCTCAACACCTGGGCTTCCTAGCCAGTCGTCACTGGGTGCAATTGGTAATGATAGTCACTTTAGTCTCGAGGCTGGCTCCATCAACCGCTGCACGAATTCGGTCTCTCTGTCCGAAGCAAGCGGGAGTATCGGGGAAGATGGCATCCTTGAACCGTTTCTCTACTGTGACATCACTCGTAGCATCCCTGATGTCCTCCATGGGATCAGTACGCCGATTGAGGAAGTGGACGACCAACTTTCTGATGCTGCAAGTGGCAGTGGCTATTTGATGCCAAATAGCCCCCCCGTCAGCATCAAGCCTCCAGTTCCTTTTAGCCCGACTCCTCTTCTCCCATCTCATGTCATGGGGACTCTTTGTTCGTACCTAGATTTTACATCTTACAAGGCTATGAGACTAACGTGCCGATCCTGGCACTCCGCCCTAGCATCTGTCATTCCAATAAAATTTCCCGCTTCATACAGTCTTCCCAACGAGATTATTCAGCACATATATGACCACCTTGGCCCTAAGGATTTTAACTCCTCTCGGCGCACATGCCGAGCGTGGATGATTGCAAGCCTCGATCGCAGTCTTCTTATATCAATGTTGAAACGGGGCGGATGGTGGACCAGCACTGAATTTGATCTTCGTAATAGGAAAAGAGCCAAACAGAATGAAATATTAATCCATGGGAGTGAAGAATGGTTTCTCAGCAAACGTCTTGCAAGGGAATGTGCGTTAGCAGCAAATTGGACAGGCAATGGACTCAAATCAACTGCACCAATCGATGAGCATAATCAGGCTCCTTGGGTTGAGGCTGCTCGAATTGACTTTGCGGATCTGGCAAGTGGCTATGCTGGGCCTGAAGGTCGGCACAGCGGAGGTCTGGTATTCACAGTTAGCGTTTGTGGTCGATTTCTACTCGTTGCTGAAGGTGGAATGATATACATTTACGAGCTAGAAGGCAACAACCTGCATGCTCTGACGAGTGTGGTCTGCCCTCGACGAGTCCTAGCAATGAGTATGGATGCATCCTCAAGCAGGTTTGCTGTTGCCGCTCTCTTAGATGGAAGAATGGGGCTTGTCTGCGATCTTCGTCTTGGACGTGATTCCAACGGAGAATTTTCAGCTACGTCTAGTAGCATCAACTTGGATAATGGACGTGTTCAGCGAAAGAACTCAAATGCTTCCCTATTCACTGGTAGAACGTACCACAGTGGAGGCAGAATCAGTACTGAAGAACAGAACGTTCCTATGATGAGCAGCCAAATCGCAAAACAGAATAATGATGAGCACAACCCCATGCTTTTCAATACCATTGATGTGCAAGCCGGCGCTGAGGGCATCCAACTTCAAGACACCAGCAATTCTAGTAGCTATGGACGGAACTACATCAATCGAGCTTGGAGTATTACGCTACGAGGGAGGCATTTTGCGCCAACAACCACCACAAACCGTGCTGCCTTTGCATATAACAACTCTCAAAGCATACCTGTTGAGACAGGCCCTCGTAGCATTTATCGCCATCTATGTTCGGACGACGACCCACCTCGCAGTGTCTCAATATGTCCACAACGACGGTGTGTCGCATTTGGCTGCTCAGCAGGAATTGAACTACATTGGGTTGATGCACTCACCGGGCAAGACTTGAACCGATGGTTTCCGCTCACTGCACCAAGCGACTTCCTCTACTTCTTACCGCCACGACCAGGCGTTGACTCGGCCAAAAAATTGAGATTGATCTCCAGTGCAGCGCATCCCAGCGATAGACCTTCAATCTGCAGACGCTTCTTTTCGAGCAGACCTGCTCTAAGTCTTTTCTGGGGCTCTTTCGGCTTCGAAAACCGCGGGCCCTCTCACGGCAGTGGAGTAGCAAATTGCGACCACTACCGCGCGACGCCGCTGAGCGATGGATACCACGTCCTCTTCACCGACCCAGCCAGTAGCAAGCTGTTCTTAGGCAGCGATGCACCGCTTGGGGGGCCCACCAAGCTTCTCCGAAAGATCCTCCTCGTGCCACCAGAGCCAGACGACGTGCCGCGAATCTACGCCACAGCCGCGGACCTGAGCTGGGGTGCTCGAGTTGTGGTTGCATTCGGCGACACCGTCGTCCTGTACTCTGTCCCCCCTGATGTCTTCTTGCTCTCCAAGCTCGAGCAGAAGGCCGAGAGCCCCGAGATCTTCGCATCCACGGCCTTCGGCAGCGAAGCCCAGACGCGCGACTGGTGGCTGAATTGGTGGCAGAAGCAAGATCTGCCCCTGCAGCCCTACCTTCCAGACAAGAATCCCATTTGGCCGCTTGGCGTCAGGGGCACCGTTATCGGCACTGTGAATGGGCTGATTGAGCTTGCGATTTATACGAGTCCGGAGCTGACGATCTGGGCGTTTGCGCTTGATGGACGCGCGGTGACTTGGCAGGTGGACTCGGGCCAGAGACCGCTGGTTACGGCAGAGCGGAATGTTGGGCGGGATGGCCGCGTCAACGATCAGTATGAGGTGGATATGGAGGGCGATATTGTGATGGCAGATATGGAGACCGACGGCGAGCGTTCGGTAGGGTTTGATGGGCATGATTCGACACTGCTACCAAAGATCCCTGGAGAGTTGCGTGTGGATAATGACGACTATGTGGACTCTGTCAACATCTCGTCCGGGGAGGCGTGGTATGACGAGAATGGGGATATTGTTATGTTCGATGCGGAGGATGGG
This sequence comes from Glonium stellatum, assembly GCA_001692915.1. Lineage (NCBI taxonomy): Eukaryota > Fungi > Ascomycota > Dothideomycetes > Gloniales > Gloniaceae > Glonium > Glonium stellatum. The sequence continues at coordinate 9,351 of KV748776.1, read as the reverse complement.
AGGCCGGTTAGCTGGATTGGTGAGGACACGATGGTCATGCATACGGACAAAACGGGCTCCGAAGACTTAGACTGATTGGATGGCTGATTGGTACTTGGAGATTATTAGTGGTGATTATCCTTACCTGTCAGAGTGCTTTTACGAGCAGTAGCTACCTATGGTTATCATTATGTATACGCTGGATTGATTTTTCCCTATACCATCCATACGATGCAATACAGGCCTAAACATTCCAACTGAAACATTGCCCCTATATGCTATGTTCCGTAGATACGAGCTAAAGCCAAGTAACGGTTTCGAAAAGGATTGAAGTTCGGGGCCTTAGTGCTTTCCGCTCCCAATCAACATTACTATGCTAAATTCCTACCTAATTCTATCCCTCCAAATCCGCGGGACCCATCCCCGCCATCCTATATTTGGACACGGGCTGATCCTTTCACTACAACTCCACCCCTTATGCAGGACGTCTAAGGGCTTAGCGTTGTCAAACATTGGCATCGATTCTTCCTGACCTCATCACTATTATGCTTGCTAAAGTATCAACGTAGAGTTACTCTCGGCTCCCAGAGGATACAACCTCGTAAGGTTCTTCTAAAAGGATATCTCAGCAGTACTGCAATTCCTGCAAAGCCACGTTTAGGTTAGGCGAGGTCCTAGATTTGGTAATTGTAATCTTGACATCAGGACATCTTCAGATAGATCATAAATTTCTGCCTCGAAAGCGAACAGGATATTAGGAAAATTGGAAAAAATATTCTCCACAATCTGGTGTTGTGGAAACATCTAACTGGTCGGCTCGTGCGTGGACATCTGCAACTTCACATCAGGGCTAACCTGAGGTCCCTACACAAATTCCCTTACCTTATTTTAAATAACTCGATATACCATTGATTTCTTAAATGGTGGTAATTTGCACACAAGTAGACGCTGAAAGGCATTTTGAGGGAAAGTTCACGTACCGGCCGACCGGATAGACCTCTCAACAGCACCAAATATGTCTATATTCAAAATTTCATTGCAGCAGTAATGCAAAATATTATATCCCTCCTGTATATAATAAAGCTGTTTGATTGGCATCAGCAAATGAATCTCAAGTCAACTCCCAACCTTCAATTCCCGCTACTGCGAAAAGCTTCTACGGGTTTTCCAGAACCTTTAGAGCCGAGATTCACTTTCCCCGAAACAGCCATGGCCTCATCACCATCTCCAACCCACTCCAGTTCACTCGCTTTGCAGACAACGGCGCTCAAACCACCCAAGATGACTGCGGACGACATAGTGACCGACCCTTTCCTCCGCTCTGTCCTAGTTAAGGCAGATGAAGCTCGTAAGCAATGCATAGTGCTGCTGGAGCTCCTCGACAAGCACCCGCGCACGCCTGGTTCACCACCTCCTCGAGAAGTTGAAATTGAGCTCTCCAAACAGCAGCAGCTACTCAACTCATACCTGATCCAAGTCCGCAATTTAAATCGCCGCGCGATCTTCAGCACGAGGCAGACAAAGCAGGCGACAGCCGAGGCGCGACACGAAATCGACACTCTTCATTTACAGCTGCAGAATCTATACTACGAGCAGAGGCATTTGAGGGGCGAGATTGGGGCTTGTGAGGGATATGAGTAAGTCGCTCTCCTAGTCCACCACCAAAGCGCTACGATGCAGCCAGACAAACCTCCGCAGGTTTTTAATCCAGCCATAACGCGGAATACTGGCTGACAATGTCTTTTCTAAATCAGCCACAAATACCAGCAGCTTCCCCTCATACCTGTAGAAGAGTTCCTCAGGAAGTTTCCGGAGCGAAAGGATGACGATGAAAATGCGCTTATGATTGCACGGATCGAACACGAGCACGCGGAGCGTCAGGCGCTGGAGGAGAAACGACAGGGCTTACTGAAGAAAAAACAAGGCTTGATCGCTGAGAATAAGAAGCGCAAGGAGGATCTAGCGAACTTGGATAAGGATCTGGAAAAGTTCATTGATGTGAGTGCACAGCTGATTTTGGCGTTTGAATCGTGAATGCTAACATGGATATAGGCTGCGAAACCTATCATGAAAACCTTTGAGAAGGAGTACTGAACATAGCGGGTCTGGCTTTGGGATCAGGTGCATGGCATGGCGTTTATCAAGTGGAGTATATTGGACAAGATACCCAGCGGGTAACATCATTCTGGCGTTCGGTAAAGTAGAGGTTTCCTATAATCTTGCATTCATGATATCATGTGGAAGATCATCAAAACATAAAATTAGTGGTAACCCATTTTCTTCTACCGCAATGACTTGCTGTCTTCAATCCAGTCTCATCAGCTCAAAAAAGAGGGATCCCTAAGAAACTTACAATACCACAAGTTATAAGCACATCTCGCATTGTAGATTACGAGTCTCTAACTCCAAAGCACGTTGAAGAATGCTTCAAGTCATGCTCAGTGTCTTCATCAGACCCGAAGAAACCGCAAACGATCCTTTTACCCAATCAGATCTTATCGAGCATCCTATTATCTGGCCACTAACCTATTACTTACAACGGTCCGGGCATAAAACATCAAGCAAAAAGGTTCAGACAAAATTTATTTGAAACGGCACACCCAGGACTTTTTATTAAGACTTCCATTTCTCTCCCATTTTGTCAGCCCTATAACGGACTTTGCTACCACCATATGCCCCTTACGTACTTCAAGGACAAATGTATCAAGCAAGAAACGGATATTAAATAGTTTTATTAAAATACTCTAGGAAAAAAGGTACTATGTAAATACTGGCTATGCTGACTCGTACTCATAGTCATAAAAATCCAATCATTTTTCCGATCTTCTTGAGGGGCGGTGCAGGGATCGTTTCGTCATGCTAGAGTCTACCGCCATAATCTTTAGCCTTAGTTCTCTTTATCGAACCTACCAACGTACTTTAGCAAAATTCTCTACAAATGCATTTTGGGTTGAGCTGAAACTAGGTACCTAGGTACCTGCTAGGTAGTAAGACAACTCGATTACTTAAGCAGTTCCAGATAAGAGCCGACCTCGATAAAACCTTATCGCCAGTTTACTTAAGCGCTTGAGATCATGCGCCTGCGATTTTGTGAAACCCCTATTCCGTTGAGCCTAGACCCTGACATCCGACCCGGAATGATTTAACTCTGATCTGATTCGTTATTTCACTCTCAGCCCGTCTTTCGATGGAATGCTCTGTGGCTTATGCATGTTTATACTGCCACAAGCCTTCCAATATTCACAATCTACCCATTAGGCGTCCGTGGTGGCTTATTTTCTTAGGCGCTCCCCGACAAGGACGGCGCGAACACGAAAATTCCAAAGCTGAGTGCAGAAGTTCGCAGCCCCGAAGCATGCCGCCGCTCAGCTGTCTGTACAAAGAGGGTTTTGTGGAGATTACCTTAACTGAAAGAAGGCTCTAGGCAAACTCAGCCTTGCAGGAGCAACTAAAAATGGCCTTTCTCCGAGGCCATGAGACAGTCAATAGGAGAATTCCGTTCGAGGAGCCTCAATATTGTAATATATGAAGTAGCAACAAGTGCAGCAGTCAATCCAGGGGCTCCGTTGAATATGCCAGCGGAAACACTAAGCAAACACTCCGAAGACTCTCTTTATACTTGTATTAACTTTTCGAATTTTCCATCCAGTATCGTCATAGGGTTGTTTCTCCCTCAAAGACTCACAGAAAATGACCAAGCAAGCAAAAGCAAAAGCATTCGATCCTACCAGTTTGTCTCCTTCAGACGTGAGTCTCACGATATTGAAACCCAAACTAAACTTAGACAGATCAGCGAAACCCGTCAACCCATCGATTTAACTATCGATCCGCAATCCTCAAAACATACGGACTCTTGTCCTTACTGGCTCTAACGCTTATTCTAATTGGGATCCTTGAATATGCCCATGAAAGTCTTCCGCATGGCTTAAAGGCTCATGAGACCGAGACTTCTACCAGCCAACTTCCAAGTATAACGAAACGAGCGCCAGAACCTACAGTACTCCAAACCTTTGTCCCTGCTTCCGTCACTCAAACTCTCACGGTTACTCCATGTCCGTCCGGATGCTCACAAACACTAAGCTTGAGCGCATCTCCAGGCATTTCTGTCTCAATCAGTTTGCTCACCACATCCCTCTCTTCAACTCAATCACCCACTCCAACATTTTCCACAGTCGCTTCAAACCTAGTACATTGGACCAACACGACAGCAGCACCTCTTTTTGCGAACACAACAGTAGCGCCCTCTTTTGCGAACACAACAGTGAATCCAGCCTTTCAACCCGCATCCACCAGTTCAACTCCCTCCTGGTTAGTGATACCCTCTAAAGAGGGAAATGCAACTATCCCAGCTCCTTCCATCTTTGCCTCCATACCAAGGACTCCCACTGCAGCGGCCCCCATAATCACCACTTCCACAGCTATCGGTGGAGTGCTTAGTGGCCTTAAAACAATTCTCACTTCTTCAGTATCAATCGGCCCGTCTGGTGGAACGACTGTGGTTCAAGTTATCTTCGTTCTACCTAGCTCTACATCTGTGTCTTCGGTTACAAGCAGAGTAGTGTTTATCTCAACCGTAATATCAACGGAGTCTAATGGGGGTGTCACGTTCATACCAATCACATCAACAGCGCCCAGTGCTCCGTTGAGTTCATCCAGTTTCGTGACAAGTGTTGATGGAAGCCCCATTCCACCGGTATCTACTCAGGACTCATCTCCTTCCACAATAGCAGCTAGCCGGTTCGTGACTATCATATCATCATCAATATCGACTGACAGCACTGGAGGACTAACTACCGTCCCGATTACAACTGTTGAGGGCTTAATCCCTTCTGCAAGCGCCGTTGGAGTGGTCACAACTTTCGTCCCGTCATCAGTGTCGTCTGGCGGCGTTAGTGGACTAACAGCAGCCCCGACTACAACTTTAGGAGGCTTACTTCCTTCCCCAACATCGGTTGGCCCATTTGTAACCATCGTATCGTCGACAATATCGACTGACAGTACTGGCGGGCTGACTATCATCCCGATTACAACTGTGGCCAGCTTGCTCCCTTCTGCAGCCGCCGTTGGCGAGCTCATAACTTTTGTTTCGTCATCAATATCGACTGACAGCACTGGCGGACTATCTACGGTCCCGATTACAGCTGTGGGAACAGTATTTCCTTCTGCAGCAGCTGTTGGTGTACTGATAACTTTCGTCTCATCATCAGTATTGACCGACAGTACTGGCGGACTAACCACCGTCCCAATCACAAGCGTGGGGAGCTTACCCCCTTCTGCAGCAGCAATTGGCGGGCTCGTAACTTTTGTCTCTTCATCAGTGTCAACTGACAGTACCGGCGGGCTATTTACTATTCCGGTCACAACTATAGAGAGCTTGTCGCCCTCTCCAATTGCGGCTAGCCAGTTCACAACGGGCATCCCATCAGTGTCAACTGATAGCACTGGCGGGCTCTTCACCTTTCCGATCACAAGCTTTCAGAATCTACCTCCACCCGCAACAGCAGTGCCCGGGCTCATAACGTTTGTTTCGTCATCTGTTGAGACAGATAGCACTGGCGGACTATTCACAGTCCCTATCACAATGGTCAAGGCAAAAGATGAGTCGTCTTCTTTAATAGGTGACGTGATCTTAATGACATCGTTTTCCGTCTGGACCGGTACTAATGGGGATGTTCACACGGTCCCTGTAACCATGCTTTCTACCCGGCCTATTTCCGCCACTCAAGCTGCTACAGCTACTCCCACAGCTACTCAGCCTCCAAATAGTGGAGGTCTCGGAATTCCGGCAGCGGTCGCCATCTTCACGTGGCCAACATCGAAAACGTTTCTCGGGGGTTATCTCCCAATTTTGATGGCCAAATTGTTCCAGATGTCTTGGGGATCACTCCATACGCACATTAATGGATTAACGCCATTTAGTCACCTTGCAAGTCCTCAGGGCGCATCCGCTGGAGAGCTTTCCGGGCCAGGATTCTCCACCTGGTACGTTTCGGTTGCTTACAGCGCTGTCTGGATCATGACTCCAATTGCGTCAGAGACGATATGGTTTGATACTAACTACCAATGCTCTAACCCGGATCTAAATAATCCGAGTAATCCATGCTGGCCCCCGAGGATGTCTGTCAATTCCCCAATCGTTCGTGTGCTTCAGACCCTCCTGACATTAGTAGCGGTAGTAACCTTAGCTATAATAGTGCTGTGGTTCCGCAAACCGTCAGGCTGTTCTGGGGATCCGACTTCGATTGCTGCCGTTGCACAACTCATGGGTCACCCAGAAGTCGTCCGCGATTTCCAAAACCTGGACGCCGAGATGACAGAGAAGGAACTTGAAGTCTTTCTTAAGGATAAGCGATACAAACTGGACATGTACCAAACCGCTACCGGTGCACAGCGCTATGGAATAGTTCCAGCTCCATTAGATGGCCGTCCGACCCAAGAGGTACTGCAGATTCCTCACGATATAGATTCTTCTCCACGCGTTATACGCAACATCTTAGCAGGTTGGAAGAGCTTAGCCACGTATGCGGACGCCATATTTGTTTTCTTTTTGCTAGGCTTACTTAGCATCGTCGCAGCCTATGTCAAGGGTGGTGCGAACTCACGGCTTACGAAGCTCTTTGAGACCGACTCTGTGGGTCGTCGATTATTTTTCGCCATTCTTGCTTGCGTTGCTGCCGCAAAGTGGGGACGAATCCAGAGAGGTATGTGAAGTTCTTCAATATATGTGCCATCAAGCAGATCGTCCCGTCCTAGTGCTCGAAACTATTCTGCGACCCTGCTTATATATTATCATCATCGCGGTTTTTTGGTTCTCCAATGGTTAGTAGAACGAATATAGATTAATTCTAGTACAGATACCCAAACATTCGCACCTTACATGCGTCTCAATCAACCCGACGCTCCTGCAGCTCCCACCATTCTTCTGAGGAAGCATACACTCCCCTTAACATCATTCATTCCAATGATCAAAAATCGTCATTTTATACCCGCTAGCATTGCTTTCACTGCGCTTCTCTCCGAATTTCTTGTGGTCGTTCTATCTGGCCTCCCTTATCGCCCAGGCCAACTGCGGTCTGAGTTCCTCTTCTGCGGCATTACCAGCCTCGTAATATTAAGTGCTATGTTTGTTATGCTAGGTGTATTTACAGTCTGGCGTAAGGCTTTGCCACATTTACCTAGGAAGCCTGACAGCGTTGCTAAAGTCATGACGTACGTATGCCACAGCAGGATGAATGATGACTTTGAAGGGATGGAAGCTTTGTCGATGAAGGAGAGGGACAAGAAGATTATGGCATTGAAGAAGAGATATAAATACTCATTGCTAATTAAAGAGGATGGTAGGAGAGCGTGGGTTGTCGATGAAATGGAACAGCAGCCTTTGTTAGAAAGCAAAAACGCATTAGAGGAGGGCAGAGAACAGACAGAGTTCTGGAGATGGGCACGCGCTGCAGCATAAGGATGCAAACGGAGTATCTGGGGGCGGAAAGGCCTAGAAGATGGTAATTCAAGAGCCTACTCAAGGCGTAGAAATAATTTTATCATACCAACATTACGGTTAGGCTTTCCGAGAGCCTTAAGCAAGTCCTGGTACCGTAACGTCTTAATGTCAAATACGTTTCGCTATTTCCGAAGATCATTGAATAGTACGATTGTGGTCTTATATGCAAGCTGTTCGCAATGGGTCTGAGCTCGTATTACAGGCGCTGGAATTAGTATTCGAGAAGAGTGATATTACTAGGGACCAATACAAGGACAATCTACAATGCTTCGCACATCTCAAAACCTACCTGCTATAAACAGAACCCACCATTAATTAAGGTTTAAGAGTCCTATTCTTCGTGTAGCAATGTAATAGATATTCACACTGCAGAAAAATGACTAGCAGAATTCTGTACCAATCTCATTCGATTATTTCTTTAGCTTAGTAAAATGATCATCGAGACTAATAATGGGTGCGAAACTCTTGTGTATGTGTCGTATAAAAGGCGGACATTTCAGAACCTATGTGTGGAGGAGGTGAGGAGAAAAACCTCCACCTCATAAAGACAGACTCGGCCTTGTATCAGGCCCACTCATCCGCAGCTCAGGTTAAAGCGGTTGATGCTCAGATTACTAACCTCACCGAGAACAATAAGGAAAAAATATTGCTGCCTCCTATCAAGCCGCTCTACACGTTCGGCGGCGAGAAGTTTCAAAAGTTCACCTAACTCACATGCCATGGCAATGATCCAACAAACAACTCATGGCATAGACAAATATCTAAGCAGCAGCGAGAGGATGGCCTCAATTCCTCTCTAAGAGAATCTAAACATCTTCGCCCCCCTTTTTCCTCTCGGCGCCCTCCCGCTTTCTCCACCCACTCCACTGCCTCCAAAAATACTCCTCCCACCACCCATCGTTCCTTGTAAATAACGACACCCTCCTTAACCTCTCTGCCCAAAAACCGCTCCAAACACCTACTCCCCGCTCCAGTCGCCTAAACGCACCCTCAGGCACCGTAAACGTTGTCCGCCCCTCTCTCAGCACCGGCGTCAAGCCCAGATCATGCAACCCGCTATTCGTATCCACGCTCAAATGACACAGTGCATAAACCACCAACAAAGCCGCATACCCAGGAGCGCGGAGCGCAAACAACGCCAGCACACTCACCCTTTCGCCCAACTCCTTAACATACGTCGACAGGCCGCGCGTCGACCACCACCAGAGCGCGCCCGTCGCCGCGCTGATAAGCAGCATCGTCACGACGTAGACCTACAGCGGTGCGGTGCCAGCCCCCAGCTCGCGCACGTTGGTGCTGAACAGCGAGGCGCTAAAGCTGAGCGGGATGAAGACGAATGCTAGCTGCGTGAGCGTCCGCACGCTGTCGGCCACGATCTCGCGCGAGGCGCTGCAGTTGTCCGTAGGGCTGTGGAGCAAGGCGAAGCGCTCGAAGCTGGCGAGGGAGGTTGTGAGGTTCTCTGCAGTGACGGAGCGGCTGAAGAGTTCGGCTTCTTCGGCGTGCAGGTGTGTGTCCCGGAATTTGGCGAGGCTGGGGTCCGTCATGTCTAGAATATGCAGGCGGGACTTTGCGATTTCTTGGCCAAGTTGATAGAGGAGGGGGTGGATATAGGGGTGGATAAATTCGATTGGGTTACGGTCTGCGGCCAGTACTTTCTCGGGAGTCCAAGATTTTAGCATTGACTTGTAGTGCTGGTATGTCGTGCCAATAGTAGTCTTCCCTTTCCCCTTCGAAGGCCGATGCATGCTGTAGTTGCCGTCTAATCCGAAATGAGGTTGGTACTTTTCTCCCGAGAGTCCACTGAAGAGTAAGACTATTGTAGAAATACGTTAGTATGAAGAGGTACTAGAATTTATTGGCCAGCTCGCGAACGC
>KV748774.1:0-10510 GCA_001692915.1 Glonium stellatum | reverse complement strand
ATTAGCTAAATATATAAATTAAATAATTTAAGTTATTTTAATAACTATAAATTAAAGAAAAGAATTATTAATATAAAAATTAAAGAGCTAAGCTATAGATAATAAAGGTCTAAAAGTAGAACTAGTTAGTCTATAATATCTTATATATCTATAAGCTAATTAGAGCTTAATTTTAAATTCTCTTTATACTACTTAAAAATAAAATTAAATATAATTAAAAGAAGCTTAGGCTTAAATTAAGTAGATTACGCCAGCTTATATTAGCTTAGGGCGAGCTTATAAGCCTATTAGATTTACTTAGATAGGGCTCAGCCTAGCTTAGCCGCTGCATAAGAGGGGCCTAATTTAGGGGCCTTATTATATAAGCTTAAGAATTCTTAGATAAAAAGGCAGATAATAAGAAAATATTAATACGTTTATATTAAAAAGCTATATACGTTCTGCCGCCATTTTCAGCAGCATATGCCACTCTTTTCGTAGGGCGTTGTCGTCGGTGGTAAGTCTATATAGTGCAGCAGGTGTCTACCCAGAAGTATTGCAGTCCATCGGCTGCGGCCTGCTTTGCGCAGAACTCTATCTTCCTCCAGCCAGCCTTGCTCATAGCCTTGCTCATATCCGCGCCTGCTTCCATGTCCTGAAAGAGGACCTCCTCCTTTTCCCAGGTATGAGAGAGTGTCGCGTAGGCAGGGACATTGCCGCTGGTAGGTTCGCGGAAGACAATCTCGCCGTCGGGTCTGCGCTGCATGAGGCGTATGAGAGCCATGGGTCTCTGGAGGTTCGCTGGCGATCTCACAACGAACGCACTTCGTGTGATTCTTTCGTCGTATCGGCGCTAGGTCTGCGACTCGAACGTTTAAGGGAAGCAGACTTCAAAGGTCATCGTAGCCGCTGCCTACGAGGCTGGCTGCGCACGAGGCTGCATCGTGGCGCAAGGCTGGCCACCCACTTGCATGGCGGAGGCAGACCCAATGCAAAGCGGCGCTTTATGTCGTTCAGTTCACCAACGCACTGTGACGCAGTAGACCCTGAGACAGGTGATTCATTGTTGTTAAAAATGCCGCAAGCCATTTAAGGTCTTACACGGTCAGTTCAAAGTTAATAAGCGGCGAGACAAGTGGTGTTGTCTCGTCTTATGGTGGGGTAGCGTTCTGTCAACATATAATACCCAGCGCCGGGCTAAATGATATACGACACCGCACCCGGGTGAACCTCGGACAAAAATATTCATGCGACTGCCCAGCCACAGACTTGGCTTGCTGATCTCTGTGGCTTAAATTACACTGTGATCATTTTGCCAGCATTTCAGAACGACCAGGGTTGTCTCGCTTAAATTGGGAGGTACCGATCAGCTTGGCGTCGTTGCATGAACCACCCTCATACAGCTGCTACGGGGCTGATAATGACTTATCAGCGTGATTCTGAGGCTCTGATAGTGGGATACTGCGTACCATTATTTTTGGGAGTGATGCATGCTCAGTGTTGGAGCTGTGGAAGCGGTGTCCTGCCTCCCCACGAAATGAGGCCGTTGTTTTTCAGGCCGCGATAGCAACGATAAGGTTGGTGATTTTCCTAGTAGCGACAGTCAGGAGATTAAGGAAGACCCCTAGCATACATAGCAAATAGTGAAATATGGCTGTGTAGATATAGGAAGGGTTTCTTCTCTTGCGAAGTCTAAGTACCTATAATTTTTCTCGTTACGGTGTGGTTCTCGCTACGTAGTGGGGGATGTTAGAGGACTTAGGAGTGGTGTTTAGTGGGGTCCTTCGCGCATGCTGTGTCGATCACCTTGAGTGTTTAGCCAATGACAGCGAAGATATTGCACCCCTCGTATTTGAGGAGGCTGTGTACGAAGGCGCTAACTTCTTTAGCAAGCGACTTCCCGTGTTCTTTGTCCGCGCGTTTTTACGAGCTTTAAGATATGAAGGCGGCGTCACCTCATCCAACCATGCAACTCGACGTCAGTCAGGAGCCGCATGATCTTCTGGACTGCTCGAGGACTCCTCCGGAGCCTCGCTCTACAGCACCATGGTCAACAACCAACATTACGGCTTTGACGGCAACCAGGATGTCTACGGTCTTGGGATTCGAATCGGTTACTACACTCAAGCGTTATCGGTATGGGCGGCCAATCGCTTCGTGCCGGGCGAGGCCCCTTTCCTTCAGTCTGTCAACATACTCTTCATGGCTGCGATGATATTTGGCACTGCTTTTCTCTGCTGGGATACATCAAGCACACACGCCGTGGAGCCGTTTCTACTCATCCAGATTACTTATCTTGTCGCCTACATCGGCACCAATATGTATGGCGTAAGTCTTCGACGCCAAGACGGGCAGCGTAAGGAAAGTCTTACATGGACAGCTCCTGTCAAGTCTCAGTTGATGCAAGGGGTCTGTTTCATTGGTCTTGACGCATTCAGCATCTGGTATTGGTTTGTTGGAATAAATCAAATGAAGAAAAGCTCGACCCCTGATAATGAAACCCCAATATACTGGATGTATACTGAAGGAGACTTATTTGGTTGGGTTAGAACTGGCAATTTAATCCTCTGTGTTCCTTGGATCTTAGGCAGATGTTTTCGCCTTACTATAAATGCTATTCGAGGTTACCGGAACCGTCAACTCGATAAAGTTACTGAAGGAAGCTTCATAAGGGCCTTCGAGAAAACATTGCGGGACGCATTACAGGAAGATGAAGAAAATCTACAGAGGCGTGAAGATGGGTTCTGCGTCCCTATGAAAAAGCTACATGAAGAACAAGAGCAAAGTAATCCGTTAGGCATATGCTGTACCCCAGAAACTCCCGCCGAAAGAAGCGAAGGCTGGAATTCCAAAAGTTCCGTCCCAGCCCCAATGCCTCCACAAAGCTCACTAGAAAAGACAGAGGCAAATGAAGAGGATTTTGAGTTTTCCGGGCCAACAAGAGTGAACACCATGAATACATCCCAGCCGTCGTCGCCCACAGTCAAATCGAGCAAGACATTCAAAAGCGAACTGGCAACCATCTCGTCTAATGCATCAATCGTCCAGAAACCATCCCGATCTTCTCAAAGCTCTTCCCACTTGCCATATGGCGTCAATGCTCTCCTCTCAGCAAATACCTATCTCACCCACCTATGCCTGCCACCTTCTCTGCCACCTCACTCCCTTTTGCGCCTCCCCTACACTCTTCTCATACATCTACGCAGTCTTCCTCGCATTGTGCCGCTCATCTACCACATCCCCACTCATCTTTTCCCAGTAACGCCTCTATCAAACCGGCGAAAATGGTACAAAGAATTCATCAACACCCTAACACCCCAGCTACCGCACCTCATGACGTTCCTCTCGCAATCCTACTCCCGCCCGCCAATAAGAGCCTAGCCCGCGCTCCTCCGCGCCACCATAACCTACCCAGCGCAGCACGTGCCGGCCGCCAACACGCTGGGCCTTGTGCAGCGGCTGCACATGGCGGCACACCCGCCGCCGCCGCCGCCGGATCGCCGCACCATCATCGGCGACGCCATCATCACCGCATCCATCTTCATCCAGCTCGTCATCTCGACCGAGTTGACGATCCAGTGGAACTACGTCCAGGGCGTGCAGAGCATTTTGCCTGTGGGCCAGCTCATCCCGTTCTGTCTGGGTGTGGGCGCGCTGGTTAAAGTGGTCTGGGGCGCGCTGTTTGAGGAGCAGGAAGAGGGATGCGGGTTGGCGTGCCGCGAGGCGAAGAGGAAGGAGGAGTGGAAGGAGGTGGCGAGGCTGTTCTTTGAGCTAGTGGAGAGGCGGAGTGGGATGTCTCCGAGGGTAGATGAGGAGCAGAAGGGGAAGGATAACGTGGATGAGAATGTGGATGTTTAGGACGGAGCGGTCATAAAGGTCTGGGGCTTCTTGAGTAGTAACGAAAGGTGCTAGAAAGTATCAGATACGCTTTCCTTCCGCCTGACTTATTTTGTACTATAATATACCCCAATATATATCACGGTTGAGCTACTGCGGTTACGAAGGAGCAATATCACTTCTTATTTACAAGAATAAGCGAATATACAATACATTGTGTAACGTCTAGGCTAAAAGTATGTACATATGATATAAATTTTTAAAAATGGCTCATTTTGTTAAAGAAAAATAAATTAGGAACCCACTCATGCATAAACGACTTTTAAATCCTTAATACGATAAGATGGAAAGACCGTCAGCCGCGATATTAGAAAGGCCAAAAGCTAGCCTTTCCCCATGGCTCACTGCACACCAGCTTTAGGCTTCCAGCTCGTCTAATGAAGTAAAGCCTTGGTTACGTGGAGAAACACGAGTTGCTAGGGCGACTAGAGGCAGTTGAGGCCTTACTCGAATCCCACCGTGGGCACCCCCCTTTCTTTCTTACGCTGCCGGTTATTATCGACTTACGAATCTCGTTATCGAATTTAGTCTATCGGATTTTCCTAGACGGCGTTGATCAAAGTTAACAATCTCCCACAAGGTGTCATCAAATGCTACATTCACCGAGCATTGTGAGTGAGGATTTTGCTTCGAAGTTCGCACCTGGTTGAAGTTACTCGACCCCGATAGTGTTGTAAGGAAATGGGTGCACCATTAGAATGAGCATCGCAAAGCGAGTCACATCTATCACAGCGACGCTTTCTTCTCGTACTAGCAGTGACAGGCCCGCCATGCTGAATTAAAGCAGCCCAGAATCTTGAAATCTAAAGATTTTGGGCCATGGACAGCTAAATACGAGATTCAGAAATATAAAAGCCCGCGTATAGCACGCATGTCACCCGTGATACTAACTAATTCCACTACTGTCCGTGAATAAAAAAGTCATTTGTCCTTGGATTTCTTTGTGGACTTGCGGTGTCTGACCTCCTAACGACTTGCTCAATATGTTGCCCCAGAATTTGAGGTATACCGTAATCGCCTGGCAACTCACACGGATGAGAGTTTACTGGTGTCTCCCCCCACCTTTCCATGTCTGACCCAACAGCACTACCACGGTATCGCTCATCCCTCCTGGGCGAAGTATCCGAAGACAGCGAAGTATCCAGCTCGTGGGCGTCTGGGGAACCTAGTTCCACATGTTTGATCTGGCTGCTAGAGTAGCCTTGGCCGAAGTCGTGAAGTTGCGGTGAGTTGGGTGTTGGGAGTTCGATGGGCAGGTCGGGCTTGCCATCAGAGTCTGTGGCAGTGGAGTTGATGTCCAGGACTTTCTCCTTCTCGTGCTGTTTGCGATGGCGTCGCCAGAGCAGGAATGTGACGAGTGAGATTGCCACAAAAATTGTAGCACCGACAGCCACTCCCACAATTATTGCTATACTTAGTCCAGGATGTTTTGGTTGGGGTGGAGAGTATTTTACGGAGTGTATGGTTACGACGTGCGGGTTTGGCATAGGATCGGAGAAGTTTGCTGGGGCCACTGTGAAGTTGTTACGTTCGTAATCAACTACGAGGTATGCTTCTTGTAAGAAGGTGCGACCGAGTACATAGTAGCCTGGTGAAGATCGCTTGATAGGGAAATATCTTGTCGCATTGTTATAAATAGGATAGGATGCTTGTAAATCAAAAGCCGCGTAGGGTAATACGATATCAGTGAAGTCGTCGCTGGAGGATGCAGTATTTCCAATTTTGAAGGTTATATTTGCATTCTGTTTCAGGTTATACGCATGTGAGGTGTCGTTGACCGTATAAAGAGACGTGTTTAGATCGTAAGTAAGTTGAAAAATGCTCGCAAGGCTGTCACAGACCGATTGAGGCAGCCACAGGTAGGGGAAAGTAGAATCGATAAGTGCGAGAAAACCTTCAGTAGTTGAGGAAAAAACCGCTGGATTAAAATCCTCATCCCGATTGATTATGATGGATTCGACGCCGACTATCAAAGAACTGTTGATTGTGCTAGGCATGGGAATTTGTACACCAGATGTAAAACGTGACTGGTCATATCCTCCAAAGACGAGGTTGCCCAGAACACCTTCGTTACCTGAAAAGGGTTAATGAGTGAAGTGGAGGGAGGTTAAAGCTTGAATCCATCCAGGTCATAAATATAACCAAGAGAGGGGCCATAAATGATGTTGACCAGATAGCAGCCTAGTGCTTCTACCTAGATTAACCGCAGGCAGAACGTAGATAAATGTTACTCACGATAGATAGCACCAGCAGTGTAACTATAGGACAAGCTTGGAGTACAATTGCTCTGGTTGAAAACAGTCAAAAAGGACTCAACGATCTCAGTTCCAAAACTAGTCGGTAATGTAGATAAGCCAAAAGAGCCCATGAAGAAGTCATCGGTTATAAGCTCAGCCACGAGCTGGCGCCGTAATATTGAGCTGTTTGCGGAGTCGGGGCCAATGCCAACTGTGTCCCGTCCATATGTTGCGTTGGAGTGAGTATTCGGTACGTAGTTAGGGATCTCGAGATTGTAAAGCCCCTCTTGTTGCCAATTCGACGACTTATCGGACTGGAAGCCCGGGCTTCGAATGCTGTGGTAAGGCTGGACTCCACGAGAATTTGCGCAAGTGAGTTGGTCGGGTACATTGCACCAAGATGTCTGTACAGGTATGAGAGTCGCTGAGCCAGAAGTAGATATAAGCACTCTAAAGTCTTGTCCAGAAATTCCATTTCCGGAATCGCCTATGTTTACTGTGAATGTTGACCATGCGCCATCGTTTCCCTCAAAGGATCCACTAGGCGGGAAAATATACGGTAGTAGAATCCTGGTGGCTTCAGCTCGGTTTGTCAAAGACATTGTGAAAGATGCGGCATGGTGATCAGGCACGGAGAGTTAGAGAAGCACCTTGTAAGAAGGGTCTTGAGATTTGTGGCATAGGCCAATGATTTATCTCACCATAGCAAGTTCAGCGACCATGCCTGCACACAATGGAGTGCATAAAACGACAAGCTTATTGGCGGCCTAGATTACGTGAGTGGATTGCAGAGCAAGAAGTAGCCTGCGAGACGGGAAGTTTGGGGGCATTGGGGGCGGGCCGAGCCATAGCCTTGCGGAGAGGGCCAGCGCTGCCAAGAGATAAGGGCGTAATGGCTACCTGCTATCTAGTTAATGACGATTCTTATTAGTGGTGGCTAGTGGTGGAGGCGGACAGTGCGTAGCTGGGTGCATATCAAAGGCACCGCTAACAGGTTGGATTTGGCACGGGAGAGGGCAGAGTGTGGTGCTGGATGAGCGGAGTGCGGTGCGGAACGGGCTGTGTGGGCTGCGTGGGGCCTAATGGCGTAGTTAAGGCTAGCAAAAGCCTGCAAAAGCTTTGTCAGACGCACCTCATCCAAATGCGGCTACTTTCAGCGAAGTCTATCTAATCACATCTAATGATATCCCATTCCAACCCTCCGATTCCTTGAGCTTTTTCTTTTCCTTCGCCCCATAGCACAAAGACGCGTGTCCTGCCTGCCTGTACTTCCTGCCACTGTCACGACAAATATAGCTATGCTATATCCGGCGACTATAGCTATCGCCTACGAACCTAACACGAGCGGGCGCCACGACTACGGCAGAAGCAACAAGGCTCCCTCTGCAATACATACATTATCCGGATGTAAAGCTTTGATCCGCAGCAAATGGTTTAGTTCTCCTATTGGGCTGATCTAACCGCAACAACTCATGTCTAAGTGCTTTAAAATGCAGTATCCACAGGGCTGAAACATAGCATATGGTATGGATATAGAGCGGTGGTCTGCAGAATGGGTTCGTCGCCTGATCTAGAGCGCAGGCAGTGCCACCCGCAAATGGTGATGTGAGCCCGCACCGGCTGCCTAGAGTCGACCGTGTGAGCCCAACATGATATCTACTAAAATAGTAGTATTAGAACTATGGCTAAGGAAGACGAGCATAGCCTAGCCGACATAAAGCTTGTTGCCAGGTTTTAGTGCTCTCCAGTGGCGTGGGTTCAAATAACTAGGACTTGCTGCCCGCTGCCACCCTTGAAATATTCGAACATCACTGCTCTTTGCCCGCGCATTTAATTGATTCAACAAAGCGTTTCTGAATAAATCTCATGGGACCATCGACCATTGATTCTTGTGCCTTCTTCTGACTCACTCTTGCCCTCGTTCTTTCAATCCCAAGAATAAAAGATATTTGTGCAGGTTAGTTGATAGTCCCGAGCAGCGATATGTTTCAGTAGTTGTCAAGCCTGAGGATAACGGTTTGTATGGCCTATAGCGGCACTCATTCATTCATAATGCACAACTTTTTATCCATGCTTGCTATAGCCAGTGGAGTTACCGGTGTAGCCGCAACGTATTTCTCGCCAGGTAAGTTGTGGTCGTCGTAATATGGAATTAATCTAACAAGGGTATGAGCAGCGAGGTTTTCGCCCTACGAGAGTTCATGGACAACTCCATCTGCATTCACGACGCCTTGCGCTACACCCCAAAGCTCGTCTCAAAGTAGCTCGGCATGGGCTCCCCTGCCTTCCAGCGCTCCCATTCAGCCAACATGCGAAACACTGTCGGTTACCATTGACCATTGGTACACGGTTCCAATTTTTATAACCACTGAACACACAAAATACGTCACCACAACAGAGTTTCAAAGTTTAACTGACCTCAAAACCATCACTCATTGGCATAATACAGTCAGTACGGAAATAGACATGACCACAGACTATTCAATTTCTACGGACTATTCAATCTCCATGTACTTCAAGACAATTACCGATTGGTCTACCATAGTCAGTATAGATTTGGACACGACTACAAAGATTGAAACGACCACGACGGTGATTCCTGCTAGCACGATCTTGTCAACAATAGTCTCAACCACAACGATAGTTTCAATCCAGCCTGGCCCAACAGTTGTCAAGAGTTGTTCCGAGGAAGCTCCTATTGTTACGACAACAGTCTTTCCAAGCCCATCTGCCCCCGCCACGTGTTCAGATGGCTGCGTAGTCGACATCACAGGTGTTCTTGTCTCTTTTCCGGGTCAAGTTTTGACAAGCACTATTTCCCAATACGCAAGCAGCGTCGGCGTCTTTATCACCGCTTTGCCTGACGGCACAAACGCGACGAGCTATATGACAGAGCCGCTCCCAAGCCTAACGTCTTCTACAACTTCGGTTATTACTTGGACTTTTGATGGCGTAGTTTTGTAAGTACGACAAATATTAGCGGCGACAAAAAAATTAACATTCCTAGGACACACCCAACGACATATGTGGCTTATACAAATTTCAACCGCATATTCTATGAGCCCGTTAGCACAGGATGTATCACAGAAACTGAGGAGCTAGCTCTTCCTTCCCCTACTGACTTTGCACCGTTGATATTCCCATCCGCCAGTGTCTCAGTGTCGGGAAAGCCTCCTTCTGCGCTCATATCATATTTAAATTCATTGCCAACAGTCCTCGCACAGCTTTCTGGTACACCAATCGGCTCTTCGTGCGATCCTATTGTGGGAGGCCCCCCCGCTACTGTCACTCAATCATCAATGCAATCTGCCGTTACATTATTCACTGTTACACAAGCTGGCGTTACTACCGCCACAAGCTTCATACCAATTGCAGAGACTATCAGCGCCCCACCAAGTTCTGCACTGGTAAGCAGTTTACCTGCACCAGTGCCAAGCAGCACACCACCAGTTGGTACGTCTCTACCAGCAAGTACTCTAATGAATAGCCCTAGCGCGTCTCAACCGAGCTAGGCAGTTCAATCTTGTCGCTAGACGATTTTTTGCTAACTAGTTTGTTATAGCAGTGCCTCCTTCATCAGAGACAAGTACAATAGCTATCTCGACCCCAGGGAGCTCCATTTTGACAACTACCAAAACCTCTGCGCCTGCGCCTGTTCTAGCATCGTCTACCACTTCGCAATCGTCGGGTGCTGCTGCTCACCTTGGAGTGGGCCTGCAGCCGTTCGGATTGGAGGGTTGGTTGCTGGGTGCGGCTGGTTTGGGTTTGGGCTGGCTATGATTCCTTCGCTAGGTCATATAATGTGGAATGAGACTCGATTTTGAAGCACAGATAATGATAATTTATGTGGTTGGGGGATTAAAAGGTCCGGCAATTAATATAAAAAATAATGAAATATTACGCTCTTTTGGTGGAATACAACACTGTCGCTGTGAGTATATTAAGGTACAGCTTGAGTAAATGTCGGAACCATATTTTTCTATAACATTATTCCCAAATCAACCGTTAGTGTAGTTTCTGGTCTAGCCGTAGTATGTTGTCCTATATATGTCCAGCTTTGTGTAGAAATCTATTAAGAGCGCTGTATAGGATTTGGTGTAAAGCTCTTATAGGTGCATTGGGGCAAGGGGAAGATCGCTTTGATCCTGTTTTCGCAGAGCTATACAGCCTTTGAAGAGCACAATGCAGGGCTTATGAAGGCTTTCTAGAAGGGGCTTCTCATCATATCACTATTACATATGAGTAGAGCTTTTGGGCTTAATAGAGAGCTTCTTACTATCCTTACCTGCATATGTCAAGATTCAGGTAGGAGGAAACAACTGTCGATTGATGAAGGTGAAAACCTCAAATATATACACGAAAGGCAGGTGGCTGGGCCACCCCTGATCTACACCGCC